>PVKU01000189.1:0-142392 GCA_004027475.1 Anoura caudifer
GGAACTGGCCTGCAACCCAGGCATGTGCCCTGACTGGGAATCGAAACTCGACCCTTTGGTTCACAGGCCTGCGCTCAATCCCCTGAGCTACACGTGCCAGGGACTAAGGACTTTTAAGGGTGGGGACTTTAGGGGATGACCCAGAAGCAGATTTCAAAAGAATATTCATCAGGTTTTCAGGTTTCAGGGTTGGGGTCTCCACTGATTGGTTGGCACCAGGGGTCATTACTCATTGCAGCTGGTACTAATGTCAGCCGTGGTGTCACCCTGCCTGGGTTCACTGCTCTTTTGGGCCTGGAGCTGAAACACCTCTGAGGCCTAGATGTTATCTCTAGTTTGACCAAAGCTCTGTCTCTGTGGTCAACAGACCCAAGGCTTTGTTTCTGAGATTACTTAATAATGATAAGAACCTCAGTGTCCTGAGGGCTCACTGCTTCAGGCAGTGGTCATGCCAGGGCTTATATGGGATTCAAATGAGGCTATTCTCTGACCCCCTTGTTCCTCCTCTGAGAGGGTCTACTGAATGACTAGCCATAAGCTAGAGGAGCGAATGTCACCCTGGGGGCAAAGCCCCACTCTGCAACTCTCTGTTGCTAGGCCCCCAGGGCCTTCCACCCAGGTGATCTTCCATATCTTACCCACTGTTCTTGCTCTGCTCACTTCTGTCTAACTGCTTACTACAATAATAACTCAGGCTGCTAGCCTCATACTTTCCTCACCATAGGAATCATGATGGTGAAAATCAAGATTCTTAAAGTGATGAAAAATGTGGGAAGTGCCTCAATATTTAACTTTCTATCCTATTTTTTTAGCTGTATAGTCAAATCAAAACTTCATTACCTTATATTGTGAATGCAATATAATGCAATAGTTTTCTTCTTCACCTGTAGCCTTAGTTGAAAATAATAAAGATCACTGGCTATAAGCAAAATACAACTTAATTTTCTCTTTGTAGGATACTATATTTTGTTATAATTTCTTCCAACATACCTCTACAATCCATTTCAATCTTGACATGCCAAGCCTTCATTTTATCATGTTTTTCTGTACAACCCATCCTGAAAATAATCCTCCCATAAAGTTCACATCTGTATCCTTTTGCTAAGTCATAAAAATAGATAAATTTTGCATAAGAAAATGAAATCATATGGAGGGATTCACCTGTGGCATTTCTCTGTTAGAGTTCCAGCATAGCAGTCTAGTATTGAGGACATTTTAAAGATCCTCCTGTCTTCTTTACCCTTGAAATTTCTTTCTCCCTCCCCCTCTCTGTCCTTTATTTCTCTCACTCACCTTTTCCTCCCTCCTCTCACTTTATTTTTTTTAAACCAAGCTCTGTATCTTTTTCAATTTTTTTTTTGTTAGAATAAAAGCTTTGTCTGTCTTGGGTGATGTTATCAGCACTGCGGATATACACTGGGCAGCTCTATCGTAGCATCTCAAAATCTGATTCTGATTCTTCTGTTACAGCCAACAATACGGGCTTTAAAAAAAATCAATTCTTAAGTTCCTTATCTGTTTCTCTGCTTCTAGGGTAACTGGATCTTTCATAAGTAATGGGAATATTGAATTCAGGGAGCCTTACAGGGAAAATATATTGTAATTTGCGTAAAAAGCAAAAGTGAGACTGCAATTAGGTACAATAACTAATGCTTCATTTAGACCCATTTTACATTGAATTGATAGAAATTTGGCTAATGTAGAGTTTTTTTCCATTAAAAACTAGTTTTCATGAAAATACAGCAGTTTAATTTTGTGTATGTGTTTGGTTTATGGAATTCTGAAGAAAATAAATTACATGTCAACTTTAGATTCTCAGTAGGTAGCAAGAGAATTAGAATGGTTATTCTGGGTTTCTCTGTAACCTTAAAATGTTTCAGTATATTTTGGATTTTGATGGGTAAACACATGGTGATATGTGTGACTGTCTAGACAGAAATTAATAAGCAAATCTAAGCTGATCTTGAAGTTCTGAATTGATTATTGGGTCTTAATGTCATGCTTTATATTTATTATCATTGAATCATAAGTAACCTTATATTTTCTAAAGGTCTGTTTAACTTGAAATTCCTGTTGCACAGTATATAGCTTTTTTTTTTTCTGCCAGATTCAACATTTGGTTTTTCCTTATTTTTATTGTTTACACTATTATTGATGTCCCCGTTCCCCCACCATTGCCCACCTCCCGCTATCCTTCCTCCACTTCCCTCTGGTCATCAACACACTGCTGTCTGTGGTATATGCACATATGTTCTTTGGCTAATGAGCTTACATATTTGTCATCAATATCCAGGAATATCATTTAATCTCCATGTACTTCTCTAATGACCTCTGTTCTTTTCTCACCGTCTTTTAGATCCTTTTTTTATCCGAGGGTGTTAACATTTTCTTCATGATTTGTTGATCATATGATATTATTCTATAAACATATAATACTTGAACACATTTCAGGAAATCTTTGGAAACAGAAACATATGGCTTTCTTTGTATTATCATGTATCTCTTAAGCATCAAGTCAGCGCAGATTACCTCGAGATGAGTCCATGCCTCATGTCACTCACTAAGCAGGACTCACGTGGAGTGTTGGAAATGTGTGTGGGGGCAGCTCTCTTGTTATGGTGGATGTTTCACCGAGCCAGACCATACATGGCAGCACTAAAATTTCCACAGCAGGAAAATTCTCCCATTTTTCCAAATTCTTTGAATCTTCTAAGTTTGCCAGTATTATCACCCACTAATATGACTAAAATCACCAAATATAATTAGTCCTAGGGTGGAGTTCTAACTGATATTCTGAAATCATGTTACTATTTTAAGGTTAGCCCCTGAGGTTTTTTAAAATTGATTTTAGAGAGAGGATGGGGGGGTGAGAGAGAGAGAGAGAGAAAGAGAGAGAGACAGAGACACTGATTTGTTGCTCCACTTATTTATGCATTCATTGGTTGATTCTTGTTTGTACCCTGACTGGGGATCTAACCCACACCCTTGGTCATTGGCATGATGCTCTAACCAACTGGGTTGCCAGCCAGGGCTAACCCCTACAGTTTTTGCACACCACAGAACAAGGCATCTGTTCAAAACCATACTAGGTGGTGGAATTTAACAATAATGTCTCTTATTGAAGTCTAAACACAAGGTTTTATACATTTTAGAGTATAATTAGTCTGTGATTAAGTTAGTCTCTCATGTCTTACATTAAAATATAATTCAAAATATATTTCTCCTCAGTATTAAAGTTTGATTTACTTGAAAAAACACATTTTGAGATTTTAAAAAATATTTATATCTACAATATTTATTTAACATGGACTGATTATTAAAAACTAAAATATCAGATTGGCCAAAATATTCTATTGGATTTTTCCATAAGATGGCTCTAGTAGTGCTTAGTTGTCTTTAACTTCATTTGAAAAAAATTTTGTTAGATTGTATTGTGTCATATGAGTGTGCATTTAAAATAAACTTATCAAAATTGGTGAAATTTTGTGTAGTCATTTTAATATTGAAGATGGAAGGAAGTAAGCTACACTTTTGGGATATTATGCTTTATTTTTCAAAAAAAGGTAAAAATGCAACTGAAATGCAAAAAAAAAGAAAAAAAATTGTGCAGTGTGTGGAGAAGGTGCTGTGATTGATGGAAAGGCTCAAAAGTGGTTTGTGAAGTTTCGTGCTGAAGGCTTCTCACTGGACAATGCTCCACAGTCTGGTAGACAAGTTGAAGTTGATAGCGATCAAACTGAGGCATTAACTGAGAACAATCAATGTTGTACCACGTGGGAGATAGCCAAAATACTCATAATATCCAAATCAAGCATTGAAAATCATTTGATTTGATGTTTACATTCCACATAAGTTAAATGAAAAAAACCTTCTTGACCATATTTCTGCATGTGATGGTCTACTTAAACATTCCATTTAAAAACATTCTGTTTTTAAAACAAATTGTGATGGTTGATGAAAAGTGGATACTTTGCAATAGTGTGGAATGGAAGAGATCATGGGGCAAGTGAAGTGAACCACCACCAACCACACCAAAGGCCAGTTTTCACCCAAAGAAGGTGATGTTGTGTATATGGTGGGATTGGAAGGGAGTCCTCTATCATGAGCTCCTTCGGGAAAACCAAACAATTAATTCCAGCAAGTACTGCTCCCAATTAGACCAACTGAAAGCAGCACTCAATGAAAAGTGTCAGGAATTAGTCAACAGAAAATGCATAATCTTCCATCAGGACAAGGCAAGATCGCATGTTTCTTTGATGACCAGGCAAAAGCTATGACAGCTTGGATGGGAAGTTCTGACTCATCTACTGTATTCACCAGATATTGCACCTTCAGATTTTCACTTATTTCATTTTTTTACAAAATTGTCTTAATGGAAATTTTTTTTTCACTTCCCTGGAAGACTGCAAAAGGTACCTGGAACAGTTCTTTGCTCAAAAAGATAAAAGGTTTTGGGAAGATGGAATTATAATGTTCTCTGAAAGATGGCAGAAGGTAGTGGAGCAAATGGTGAATATGTTGTTCAATAAAATTATTAGTAAATGAAAAATGTGTCTTTTATTTTTACTTAAAAACCTAATGAAAATTTGACAAACCCAGTATGTATGGAATTTGTCAAAAGTAGCTAAACTATGTTAGACAATATAAGCCATATAATTCCAGTTAGCTATATCTTATTTTTGTATGGGACTTTCAAGTTTTTATAGTGCTTTACCATGCATTATTTTGGTCATTCCTCATGATGATACTGTGAAATTGTTTTGGGCAATTTTACTCTCCCTGACATACAGAGGAAACTAGCCTAAACAGTTGTTTTAAGTTAAGTGGCTTCTCCAAAACCACTTGATTATCAAATGGTGGAGTCTACATTAGAAGCTGGGAGCATTCACCATTCTCTGTTTAAATATTTTCCCAATCTATGATTTAGCTTCTTAATTCAGTTCTTTCAAATGATCTTTGCAAAATCTTTATCAAGTCTTATCATTCACTTGATAAACCTTGGTAACAAATTACTGTTTTACTCAGGACACAATCCCACATCCTTAATATGGCCTTCATGGTGCCCCGTGGCCTCTCTCTTGCTCTCACCTTTGTCATATACCACTCCCGGCCCCTTGGTTACTAGGCTTCCAGCACACTGTTCTCTTTGTTCTTCCCATACATGACTAAAGACTTCCCACTTGTCATTCATCCCACCTGGACTGCTGGGCCCTTCTCTTCCTCTGGTAACTCCTAATCATCATAGAGTTCTCAGTTTCAATGTTAATTTCTCAGAGAAGCCTTAACCTAACCCACCAAATAAAATCCGTTCCTCTTGATGTCATCTTTCAGCAAACCCTTAATTATCTCTCAGTTCATACTGATATATTTATCTTTGTGAGTTTGTTTAACAGACTGCCCTCTCCCTTGTGTGAGGTCTACTGCAATCAGAAACCATGTCAATTTGGCTCATTGCTGGTCTCCTCTGATCTAGTTTCTGGCACATAATAGCTGCTCAGTAAACAAGTGTGGTCTGACAGAATGAATAAATCCATGTGGGTGTATACATAGCACTGTTGCTAAGTAGAGCTTTTTATTAAATTAGAAAATATTGTGAAACCAGTAGATTTTTCTTTATTTCCTGGGAACAGGTAGATTGAAGTGGTTTTCTGATCATTGAAACAGTTTAAGCAAGTCTTGGAAAGTTATCAGGAGAGGAGTTCAGAAAAAATAGAATGGATTACCTAGGGAGATTGTGCAGTCTCCTCTGGAGGTTTAATCAGGGGATAATAATTAAATTTGAGGAAGTTTAATGTCTATATGAAAGCTCTGAGATATAGACAAGTTCTTTTGGGATATCAAAGACTTGGACTTAATATATCTTTCTTTTTGCTTTCGTGTTTGGTTCTTTGTCAAAGGCCCAGCTCTTTGCTTGTGCCCAAACAGGGAAAGGACTTTAGAATTCTAAGCTCACTTCTGATTTCTTTTTCTCTGGCATGATGTACAGTCAGCTCTGCTATGTCATGAGCTACCTGTTCCTAAAGATCACTGCACAGGGCTTGAGAGTACATAAATTTTGTCAGTGATACATTAAAAAAAGATAGGAATCTAATAAAAAGGGCAATTTTACATGTGTTAGGTGACTGAGAAATATGTAAGTGATATGCTAAATACAGCACTGTACCCTGAAAAAGGCATGCAGTTTACCTGTAGAAGTGTTCATTGGCAGCTTGAGTTACTATGAAGCAGCAGAAGGAAAACTGTAATGGGAGGACAAGGTGTACTTCCATCTGTAGATGGTGGTGGCTCATCCCATGCACGGAGGACTGAGGGCGCCAGAGGGTCTCTGAGACTTGTGTGATTTGTGTGTTTCTGTGCTAGGTTCAGTGGGATGCAGTCTTCTGTGTTAGCTTATGTTTCTCATGAATAAAATAGGGCATAAGCAAATATAGGATTGCTGTATCATGCTCAAATTTCCCCTGATATATCAACTGCATTGGAATAAATTTGCCCCTTTAAAATATGAGTTATAATTGAACTGACCATAGTAAGAAGAAAAAAGGGCATTTGGGCTCTGAAAAACTTGGTTCTGGTTCTGAGGACTAGATACAGTAATGAAGGTGAAAACATTTCGCAAAATGTAATGTGCTTTCTGAATTAAATAATTTCTTATAGAACTTATGTCAGTGTTAGAGACAGAAACTATAGGAGAACACAGGATTGAAAGTTTGCCCACTTGGAGTGAGCCTTTGTTGAGAAAAATATGCAAACTTTCCTTTTGAGTGAGAGTAAATAAAGTCTATGCCACTAGGGGAAGGAAGAGAATGCAGCTGGCAAACTTTCTGTGGACATGTGTTTAATGTCCCTTCTTAGACTCAGCCCCAGGGCTAGTGTTTGTGTTCCTGGGGTAGTAATTTAGGTGTGATGATAAGAAAAACCAAGAGGGAGGAGTGGAAGAGGTGATCTTGCTAAATGAAACTGGGAGAAATACAAATATGAGACCCAAGCAGTTTTGAAAAACACTCTTGGAGTTCTCTTACGATGGCTTATTAAAGCCAGCCAAGCTCAGCACATCAATGGAAGGAGCGATGTTGACACAGAAATGTAGTAACCCGGATTTCGGTGACAGTGTCTTTGCTTACTGCTTTTCGGTACATAGTGGCACTGTATAAATAATACCCAAACATTCTCCATCCTTCACTCCCCTTCAGTCGCTCTGCTGGAAAAGATGCAGAGCCAACCTGTGGGGGCAAACCAAAATTGCTTTGAGGATAAGTTAGTTGAAATCCGTGACACAGCTAACATGGAAAAAGAAAAAATGTGGCCAATCCATTGATATACTTTCTTGCCACTGTTAGCCATGTTTTATAATTTAAGTACAATTTTTTCCATATTAGTATATATGGCTATATATATATATGTAAGCTTTAATGGTTTAACAGAAACATATACCATTTGAAGAAAATATCTTTTAGTAAACATTTTTTTACTTCATTAGTCTAGAATTTCTTGTAACTTTTTCTGTATTGTAATGGTATCATCTATTCATATTTGAAAAGGCATTAACAAGTTGGACAGAAAGATTATCCATACGGAAAACCTCCTTTATTAGATCTCGGGGGTTATTCAATATAGGAGTGAGCAAATCTACAACATTCTTTACTTTTGAATGAAGGAGGGATGCCATTTTCTCTGCAAAACTTCACAACTTTCATAGGATGTACATCTAAACGTACACTATTTTTTATTGCCTGTTTCTGGAACCAAAGTACAATCTTCCAAATTCTATAATATAGGAGACTTACCCATGTTCCTTCTAGTCCGATGACTCTATATAAAGAGTAATGTTGATTGTGTGTAATAAATGGGTGAATAGTTTATATTTTAATGTATCTTTACTTTTGGTTAAATATATGTAAATATAAAATGTGCCACTTTAATTCTTTCTACAATGCTTTGATGTTAATTAGTACGTTCCTCTTCCATTGCCACATTTTTTCTCTTTTTCAAAGCTGCTGGAAAGTGACAGAATATAGATTTGATTTTTATTTTACTTTTTCTAATTCCAGTAGAAATAACTGATTGTGGGAGTCAAAGATGGACAATTGAAAAGTTCAGGACATAGAAGTTACAACCCTCACCTAGCAAAAGGCCAGCTTCATAATCAATAAGCAAATATTTCTAGTGCTACTCTGCATGGGATAATATGCTAAATAAAATATATATATTCATAGTTGACATAGTTCTAACCTCAAGCAACTATTCATCTAGTTGGAGAATTGGAATAAAAATTTATTAAAAATAATGAAAGAAAAAAATAAGTAAGGACCTAAAGGGTGTTAAAGATTGCAGCTGCTGTTGAAACTCAGGGATGGGAAAGAACAATGAAGTGATAAGGGAAAGGTTCTGGAAGAGAAGGCTTAAGCAGGAGAAAAAGCATTGGCAAAGATGCAGAGTCCAGGGTATGAGTTTAAGTATTTTTAGAGTAAACCTTCATTTCCAGATTATGACCTAACATGTTCATGGTCCTCAGGAGAACCTTTTCTATATGAGTTAGAGCTGGAGAAAATCCATCTTTGTTAATACTTCCTGTGAATATACCCCATCCAATGGACGCTCTTTCATCCTCGGTAATTCATGGTACAAAGTCATGGTGTCTAATGTATTTGGAGACTACAGTCTCTACTTCCCTTCTTTTCTTTTAAGAATTTATATCCCTCATAATCAGGCATTGAGTCTTTGGTTTTCATCAAAGAATATATATTCTAAATGCAAAGTGCTTAATTTAGTAACAATAGTAACTGTAATATCATGACACACTAAAGAGAAAAAAAAGCAGTAACAACAAAATAAAAACAACATTAGCATGGTTGGGTCTGCAATATCAGGAGAAGCTGATCACCTGTGCTTTTCACTAGTTCTAAGCATGACATTTGTCTGAACAATCTATACTAGGTCATCCAGTCCATCTTTTAATTTTTGATACCTGTTTGTGAAATGAGCTAGTTTTCTGGGATTGTAAATACAGTGGGTAGTTTAGCCTAGTTTTATCAACAGAAATATAATTGGACAAAATAAAAACATCCTTTAACCTTATTCTCATGAGCTCCATGGTCTAATAAACTTGAAATTCTTTTCTCTTCTATGAAACACACTAATTTTCTTTTTAAAGCATATACCAGAGATTGAAGAAATGAAATAATCATGAACAGGCAGTAATGATCTGAGTCATTATTACTTGAATTATTATGCATTTTATAGTATTATTGGATCGTAGATCTTCATATCTGCACAGGAAACCACCTGGTTTAGTGGAAATTATTTAAGCATTAGAGTCAAATCAGGCAGGAATGAAAACCTGTTATCTTCTGCTTTTTATGACAAATTACTCAGATATCTTTAATCCTTGTCTATAATAAGAGATTAATGATAGAACCTACTTCATGGTGTTTTTGACAAGGACAAAATTAATTATTGTATACATAGAATCCATGTTAGCTCTTTGTGACCAACAGCTAGTATTAATTATTTTTGTCATAATATTTAAGCAACACCTTCTTAAAAGTCATTTCCTTTGTGTCTTTTATAGCATGAGAAGCTGATACATGAATTGGAAGAGGAGAGGCACTTACGTCTTCAGAGTGAGAAGCGGTTGCAGGAGGTAACACTGGAATCTGAACGCAACCGAATTCAGATGCGTGGCCTGCAGCAGCAATTCTCCAGGTATGGTTACGAATGGAGCTTCTTGCTTCTGAAGGTGCAAGTTTCCCTGCCCCAGTCACACCTTTACTTGAATTTCCATTGTGCAACCTTCTGTTGATACTGACTGGCTAATTCACCAACAGTTTCAACCTTCTCTTCTGTTCAAGTCATCTTATTGCATTTGGACCTTCATTTGCCTCTGAAACTTCATTTGCACCTCACGGAATCTTAGCTTTTCTTCCAAGGGGGTCTTTTCTTCCCTGATGGCTTTCCAAGGGGTCTTACAGCAAGATTTGGTGGCTTTGTGGTCTATTGGCATGTCCTGTGAAAAGCTGGTCAGGAAGATGAAATTTCTCTGGTCACCATAATCCTGTTTTAAGGTGGAGAGATAGTGTGAATCTGATCATCCAGTAAGCTCTTACTTATGACTTAGAAGAAACATTAAGGAATGGTTAAAAAAACCAATGAGCTCCTTTCCTTTCAAATTATATAACGTGAATTTGAAAGAGGATTCTAAAAAAGTAGCTCTTCTTAGATTTAATTCCAGCACAGTCAGAATCTTTTAGTCTTCAATTATAGTCAATATAGGGCCAGGTGAAGGTCAGTTTGTTATTTAAAATCCATTCAGTTCTGTGGATAAAACATGAACTTGTGCAATTATAGTCCTAGGACCAGATCTGAGCACCCTGTGAGGGACAATTTACTTGCCATTTCTATCTCACTTCACCATTTACAAAATCAAGAAAATATTTTTTTGTTTTTTCTTCCTCTGAGGTTCTCCCAGGCATAATCAATTTTGAGAAATTACTCTTAAATTTTACAAGCAAACTATGTAGATCTTACGCTTAATTTACCATTGGGATTAGGATATTATCCATCAGTAATTTCAATTGGTGTGCCTCAAGAATTTTAAAAATAGCCCTGGCCGGTGTGGCTCAGTGAATTGAGCACTGGCCTGTGAACCAAAGGGTCCCTGGTTAGATCCCAGGTCAGGGCGCATACCTGGGTTGCGGGCCAGGTCCCCAGTAGGGGGCACCCAAGAGGCAAGCACACATTGATGTTTCTCTCCCTCTTTCTTCCTCCCTTCCCCTCTGTCTAAAAATAAAATAAATAAAATCTTTAATATATATGATGCACACACCTTACTTAAAAAAAAGAATTATAAAAACATTCAGTACCTGACTATTTATTTAGTCAGGAACATTGACTTCTTTCCCCGTAGATTATTAAATTAAAAAAAGAAAACAGCCAACTCGATAATAGCCATCTGTTGTAAATGAATAAAAATTAGACTTTTTTTTGTCAGCTTGCCAAAAAATATATACTTTTCAGTATGCTGCAGAATTGTAGTAATTAGTTTATACGTGCCATGTGATTAAAAAAAGGTTAAAAATTGCTGTAATTGGTGACTAATAATATAACTTCCTCATATAATAATCCTTAATTTTCAGATGTGTTACAAAGGCAGACCATAGTTGGACCTGCAGGTAATTCATCTCATTGTGGCTAATACCATGAATGTGTACAACATTGGTTTAGAGGCTTCTTGGAGGAACAGGGTAAAAAGGATGGATGATTTCTCTGAGTTTGACCATAATTTAACACCTGTTCAACTCTTCAAGCCCGTAATACACAGATGCTGTGGAGATGCACTAACTGATATTTTAACAAGTTCATGTTCCACTCCTCATAGGCTATTACTTATACAACCTTATGTTCGATTTCTCATTTGGTTTGATGGCAAGTCTCACCTTATAACTCCCAACTTGAACTAGTAGATCCCCACTCCAAAGCAACTTTAAAACAAGCACGACTTTGTGATACTTGCCATTTTAATAATATAAGAAAGGAGAAGGCAGATCTTGCTACCCTTGTACTGTCTAATTAAGATGTCTCTATTCAAGCTATTGATTTACAGGGTGTGAGGCCCATGAAATGGCAAATTATTTTTATATTATGCCAGGTCATCTGCTATAAATCAAATGACAACCCCAGACAGATCTGAGTGGCACTAGAGCTAAGTCTTCATCACAGGCTGAAAGAGAAGATAATTATATGTGAAATAGTGGTGACTTTACATACTGCTTTTATGCAGGTTTTTTTTGCCCCCAGTGTATTGTTTTCTTATGTAAAACTTCACTGAAACTGAGAAGTTTAAGTCTGATTACAGCTAGACAGCTAAGGTAAATGAGCAAAGAATAGGGGAAAAGCATATATTACAGACAAGATTATTATGAAATAATTTAACTAGACCCACTAAAAATTTTCTGATTGCTTTTATATTTTAAACTTTGATTTGTAAGATAGTTCTAGTTATGGTTATTTAAACAATTCTGTTACTATAATTAAGTCTTATAAAATTATCAGTATTACAGAACATACCTATTGTGCATTACCATTGGATATGGCCAACATCTAAATGCTCACATAAATAATTTCTACAATCTAGAGTATTGTATTGAATTAAAAACTTTTATATTCATGATTTTCTGACCTTTCTCATGGGTTGATGAGTTTATTTTATACATGATGATATTTGAAATGTGGACTTTAGGATTTGGGCTTTTTTGAGTATTGTTCATCAGATAAGGTTACTTTTGAAAATAATGCTAATAACCTAGCTTTTCAAAAGATGTGAAGTGGCATCTGATGTAAAAGACTGTTTTTCAATAAGGCTGATAAAATAAAAACAGAAAATAAAGACCACAAAAGAATAATGTGGCAAGGGATCATACTTATGTACCCCAACATGTTTTCTGAGAATGAGTATTTAATTTAGCTTTAAGATACCTGGCAGAAAAGATAAAAGGGAAAACAAAAGGGTAGGTAATTCCTATTTCATAGATAAATGCAACTACTCCTTAAAGACAAAAACATGACCTCTGGCCATAAATTCATAACAGAATGCATCACATAGGCCCCTTTAGAGATGGAATTGAAGGATATAATAGACAGTGTTCCAAGATGATGCAAATTAGGATTAATTCTTAGAAGTGGTACTACTTCTGCTATGTCATTTATATCTACAAAGTTAAGCAGCCTCTGAATTTCACAATAAATGAATTAGGAGTGCTGGGTCCATGCCTAAGTGCTAACAAGCAAGATGAACTCCATTGGTTCTCAAGGTTCTCAAGTCAACACTATATTGCAAGTTCATGGGAACATCTGTAACTACATACATGTTATAATACCTCTTTTATGACCCTGGAACACAGAGACATGAGATAACAAAGTCTGGGCTGATTTGGGTGAAGTATTTTTCTGGTATGTTTGGATGGCACTATAGCCATGAGAGTATCTAAACCATAATTAAGGAGATTTTCAGTCTCAGACTCACAGATGAGGTGAGATATTGGAGGGGATGTGAATAATTGAGTGAGGAGCTGTGACAATTAGGTGTGTGTGGCAATTAGAGTTCAGTTGTCAGCTTTAGGAAAATTAGTCTGAGGTTTGATTTTATGTAGTTTCAACTAGGTGATGGGCCTGTTGGCCTAAAGGCAAACTTGACCATTTTTGATCATCTGTGGTAGTGAGTAATGGAATCACTTAGGTGATAAAAATCTATAAAAATGTTTGAATGAGTAGTTCTCCTTTATGTCACCATCAAACTTTCACCCATAATCTCTTCTGCTCTCTTGATCTCTGATTAGGGTATAATGATCAGGAGTGGTTCAAGATTTGGAGGAGAAAAAAGATGGACCAGAAGTTACATAATCAGCTCTAAGCTCATAAATCAGAACTTGCTGGCACTGAGGGTGACACAGGCAACCATCAAAAACATGATTCAAACTATTTACATTCTTCAATGTGAATACAGAGAAGAAGAAAATATACTTTCAAAGTAAGCCTTCCCTATAGATGAAGGAATATTTCAATAGGGTGGTACTTGGAGGCAGGTGGTGGTGTCATTAAGGCTCACCCTTCTTTGTGATATTACTTGTTGATATAAATCCAAGATGCTTTCCAGATGTCATAATGCTAGTTTAACCCCTTGTCTATGTGGTACACATGGCTGAGCGTATTTTACATGGGATTAGATTTGTGACTCCCTGTAATTCTACTGTCTCCACCCTCCCTTTAATGGTTTGTTTGAACTGTGATTGTCCAGCCTGCTAAGATTAATTGTGTGGACTGAGGCTATGGTACGGCCTTCCTTCCTATGTGAAGATAATTAGTGTTTGAACCCCCAGCCTCATTATTCTACCCCTAGTAAAGGAAGTGTTTGTGCATCAGTTAGATGCACCTGGAGGAGCACTTCGAAGAACACTGTATAGTACCTTGAGGTGGATTAACAATGATTTTTAAACAAAACAGATTTGTGAAGAAATAAGCAACTTTGCAGAGTACTGACTTCATGCAAACCATGCATGATTTGTAGATGTATTGGAGTTGGTTCCTTTGAAAACAGTCTAATCAATGTGTAGATTATTATTAGAAGCTGCTGTTCTTAACAGTGAACCACTTTTACTGGTTGTACAGTAAGATGGTACACAGTATGTATGCTCAAGAAATGTACAACCCAGCCCTGACTTGTGTGGCTCAGTTGGTTGAGCATTGTTCCGCAACGCGAAAGGTCACTGGTTCAGCTCCTGGTCAGGAAACACGCCTGGGTTGCGGGTATGGTCCCTAGTCAGGGCACGTGCCAGAGGCAACAGATTGATGTTTCTCTACCTCTCTTACTCCCTCTCTTCCCCTTTCTCCAAAATCAATTAGTCAGTAAAATCCATTAAAAAATGTACAGCCCAGGTAGAGAAGCCTTATGTATATAGATGAACAAAATAACACGCTTATAGATTAGCTGTAAATGAAGGGAAAGTTTATCCAAATTCAAGAAAGCCAGATTTCATTTTGTAATGGACATGTTATCATGTGAATGCATGACTTAAGCTTGATAAAATTAATAATTGTGTAGTGATACTAGTAATAATAACACATGTATGTATCACATGTATGTATAGTGTGACAGCTCTATTCTACAATATGTTTGCAGCTAAATTAGAAT
Organism: Anoura caudifer; assembly: GCA_004027475.1. NCBI lineage: Eukaryota > Metazoa > Chordata > Mammalia > Chiroptera > Phyllostomidae > Anoura > Anoura caudifer. Next base: position 14,684 of record PVKU01000189.1, read on the forward strand.
CAATCAACCTGTTAGACCTGCCACCAGGGAGATATATTTTATAAACTATTGACAGTTAGCAAACCATATTACACTCATCAGGGATCATTAGTATTTCTCTGTAGCCCTGAAATGCTCTGTGTGTATATGTGTGTATGTTTTTTAAACCATGCAATATAAATTGAAGTAAAGGGAACAACCACCCATAATTAACTAAAATAGTTGAACATCACCCAAGTGGAGCCCAAGCTTTCACTCTCAACCTCCAGGATTTCTCAGCACTTGTTTTGACCTTCTCTTCCTGCATTATTATCTGCTCTCTGTTAGCTATTGCTTTGCTTACTATAATGGGGTTTTCTCCTATCACAGTTGAATGCTATGCTTAAGTGAAGTCCACTGCATGCTGAACTTCAAGGAGAGGAAAGTGGAGATAGTTTTACTGCTTGACTTGTTCACTGGTTGCTGTTCACATTAGCAGCTCTCAGAGACTTTATGGAATCCTGGGTTTATTTTCTTCTGCCCATTTGGAAGCTGTTGGCAACTGGTATAGAAGTGTGTGTTAAAGAGAATAATATGCCCTTAAATATTTTACTCATGTATTCCCTCTTTCCTCTTTATCTGTCTAGTGCATTAAAATAACACTTTCCCTCCATCATTAGGAGGAGTGAAACATAACTAGGTAAGAAAAGCTGTCAATTGACCTTTAGACAATCAACAACACAGAGCTCTTCTGCCCTCTTCTACATTTGTTCCCATTTCAGAATGTTCTTCAGCTGCTCCCAGACGCTGGCTTTCTGAGTGCCTCATTCCTTCTGATGAGTGTAGAGGGCAATTTTCTTTTGATTTGGAGTTGCTATTTCCATACTGTCAGCAAAATTTCTGGCTGAGACTTCATAAAAACAAGGGCCTCTCCTCTGCTCCTCTGAGTACCTCTACTAGAACTTAAAACGAAAAAGCAACATTGGTTAAACGATAAATTTTCTTCAAATTACAACACATGGAAGAAGAGATCTTTAAATGGCATCTTTTAAAATGTCTGGTTAACATAATATGGATCATGTTTGGATGTTGGAATTTTATATCTTAGTGATCTAGTGTGAAAGCTCTCTCTTGAGCAATTGCAGAGGGAGGTTAAACCAACTATATAGAGGATGGAAAGAAAGAAGGCCATTTTCAGCTCCCTGAACAACTGTTCACTTAATGCTGAACATTCCTTAATTTCTTTGTATTTCTGTTTCTGCATGAGACATATAATGACACTACCATGAGTTTCTTCTCAAATTCTTAATAGAACTCTATGTTGCTGAGTGGATAACAAAAGTTGCTGCGTATTATTCATTGCTGGTCAAGAAAACAATATTAACAAAGAGTATAGTTCCAATTTCATTTCAAAGAGCACTTTCCTATTAAGTGGGTTTTCTAGGACCTAACTGTAGTCCCACTTCCAACTAGCTTAATAACTTTGGTTAAGTAATTTGACCTTTTTGGATCTGTTTGCTCATTTGTAAAATGAAGTTGACTTGCATTATGGTATTGCAGTGCTTTTTATGCTTTAAAAAAATTATTTTATTGTTGTTCAAGTACAGTTGTCTGCATTTACCCCCTACCACTCTCCCACCCTAGCCATTCCCACCCCCCTGCTTCCACCCACCCCCCTTGGTTTTGTCCATGTGTCCTTTATAATTGTCCCTGAAAATCCTCTCTCGCTTTCCCCCCATTATCCCCTCCCATCTCCCCTCTGGTTACTATCTGTTCTTAATTTCAATGTCTCTGTCTATATTTTACTTGCTCATTTGTTTTGTTGATTAAATCTCACTTATAGGTGAGATCACATGGTACTTATCTTTCACCACCTGGCTTATTTCACTTAGCATAATGCTCTCCAGTTTCATCCATGCTGTCGCAATGGGTAGGAGCTCCTTCTTTCTTTCTGCTGTATAGTATTCCATTGTGTAAGTGAATCATAATTTTTTGATCCACTCATTTACTGATGGGCATTTAGGTTGTTTCCAGCACTTGTCTATCATAAATTGGCAGTGCTTTTTATGCTTTTTAGACAGAGTATTAGATCTGGAATGCATTTCTTGGGTGAAATTGTAATTTCAGTGTTATAACGAGGCCTCCTTAAGATTCTAACAAGCAGGCATCTGCTTTGAGGGGTGACTGCCCACATTGTCATTGTGGTGAAGCTGTGCGGGTTTGAGCTTTCATCAGGTCTGTTTTGGTGATCTGACTCTGCAGAAGTTGAGATTAGAAAACTGCCAAACCCAGATGAAATATTTCTGTTGAGGGCAGCCAAAATTGAATACTGAGGAACTTGACTGGCAAAAGGAAGCTAAGGGTCTCTGCAGTGGACATAACCATTATTGCTGTTGGCTCTGATGTTGTCTGCTTTAGGATTTATTTGAACTGATTTGGGAAAAAGTCTGAGGAGAGAGAACTTTATGACACCAGAATTGTTTTTACTTCTACACAATTTCTCTGAAGAAATAGCCATCAGTAAAAACACCAGTGATTTAGTCTCTCCCCTATACATTTTTAAATCACCTATAATAATTCCTAATATGTTACTATCCCCACCCCAACACATTTTTCTTTTAAGAAATAAATGCAAAATATCAAAGCATATGTTTTTCTTTATTGGGAACTAACTTTATTATTACTCTCATTAACAAATGCTTTTTGGGTCAGATTTATAGAAAATCCATTTTTAAGTGTATAGTTTGATTAGTTTTGACAAGCAGATATCATCATGTAATCAAGATATGGAATATTTCATGCCTCTGACATTCCCTCATTTCTCTTTATTGTCAGTTCACTTCCCATACTCCCAGCCCCTGGCAAGGAATTCTCTGATGTCTCTCCCTACAGTTTTTAGCTTTGCTTTTCCAAAAAAAAGTCTTATACTTGAAGCTATAAAACATTTAACTTTTTTTGAGTCTGCCTTTTTTTTACTTAGTGTGTCTTTTGAGATCCATCCTTGATGTTGCACATATCAGTATTGTTTAATAATGTTCTGGCATATAGAGGAATCACCATTTATTTATCCATTCAATGGCTGATGAGTTTCCTATAGTTTTTGGTTAGTATAAAGTCCCTACAAACATGCAATTTCCATGTATAGGTCTTTGTATTAGTTTTGTTTCTGTGGGCCAGATAACTAGGAATGGGATTACTAAGTCATATGGTAAACATATGTTTAACTTTATAAGAAACTGCCAAAATGTTTTGCAAGATAGCTGTGCCATATTGCTTTCCCACTACCAACATATAAAGAGTTCTAGTTTCTCCACATAGATAAATACTTCTTGAAAAAAAAAGATACAGAAAACTTACACAAAACAAATAAAAACAAATGTTTGACTCAATGAATTAGTCTAAGGGTGAACATTCTTGTCACCAACATCAAATCAGCACCTAGAATCTCTTCCTGGCATCTCCTCACAATCTCAGCCTTCAACTTTTTCCAATAAGTAACTATTTTCCTGACTTTATAGCAATAATCAACCTGTGTTTTTAATAGTTTTATCATTTAACACACATCCCCTGATACTTTGTCTTGCCTGTTTGTCATAAAACTAACTATATATTTTAGGTTTTCTTTAATCAATAGGTACCCTCTATCACTTGCTTCTTCTTCAGATTTATTTGTTGAAGAACCTAGAGCATATGACTAATAATTTTTCATGGTCTACATTTGTTGATTACTATTCTCTTCTCCATATTTTGTATACATCAGTAGCTATTTTCATGCATTGCTCATAATAATGATTTAAATAAAGATTTAGGACTTCCAGTTAAGATGGAGGAGTAGGTAAACACAGCTCACCTCCATAGCCAACCACATCAAAATTACAACTAAGATATAGAACAATCATCAGAAATTGAGTTGAATGGAAGTCAGACAAAGAAACCATATTCATCCAGACACAGAACAGGCTGGTCCCACACCCATGTGTGGTGGATAAAAATTATAGGGGATATCTCAAGAGTGAGGAGTCCCAACCCAAACCAGACAGACCCCCAAGCCCATGGCTCCAGTGCCAGGAAGATAAGTCCTGTATCTTCCGACTGTGAAAAACAGTGGAGATTGAGTCAGTGGAAGAAATTGCCTCACTTATAACCAGTTCCTCTTAAAGAACCCACACATGGACTTACTCAGACTCACTCCTTCTGAGCTCCAGCACCAGGGTAACAGCTTAGAAAGCACCAATCTCATACAGGGAGGAACTGAAGTGTCTGGCATTAAGGTAAGAGCTGAGGGCCAGCTTTCTCCCAGACAGAAGGGTGGGCAGAAGACTTTGTCCCTTTTCTGAACCCTCTCCCCACAGAACCATAGAGCTGACAGGTAGGTGCCATATCTGAGACTCCATCATCCTGGCCAACACAGTTTGCTCTATCCTGGAGATCCCCTGAGGCTCTGTCCCAACAAACTTTTGGGCCCACCCAAGCTGTTACAGTGGCTTTTCCATGTGAATGGCAGATCTTGGCTCAAGCTTCACAACTTTCTAAATCCTCTCAAACAAGCAACAGTCTGCCTCAGTGAGCCCCTAGGCCCCATACTTCTTGCTCAGTGGCCCCAGGTCTGGCACTAGCAGCAGCCAGCCTACATTCACAGCTTGGCTTCTATTGGGAACCTCCAAGCCCAGCACAAATAGCAGCCATCTCAGATTAATTTACAGCTCATACAGGGTGGCACCAGGCAGAAAACAGATAGGGGCTGACCTTGGCCTGCACCACTTGGGAAACATCAGAGCCTGCATAGCCAGTGGAGAGCTACTAACCACATTGGAGCACCACTACTCTGCCCCAACACAGCTGATCCTCCATGGAGGGTGGAGGGTAGTGGTCAATGGTCACAATCAGTCCTTGTAGCTGACTGGTCTGAGTAAATTCCTCCCATTGATCTGTCAACAGCAACTAAGGGTCAACTACCAGAGGAGGGTGTACTCAGCCCACACAAAGGGCACACCTTGAGTACCCAACTTGGGTGACTTGGGAGGCTGTGCCACTGGATCCTACAGGATACCTACTTCATTAGGCCACTCTACTAAGCCTGGGAGATGTAGCAGCTCTACCTAATATATGGAAACAAACACAGGGAGGCTGCCAAAATGAGGAGACAAAGAAACATGGCCCAAATGAAAGAACAGTTCAAAACTCCAGAAAAAGAACTAAATAAAATGGAGATAAGCAATCTATCTGATGCACAGTTCAAAACACTATTATAAGGATGCTCAAGGAAATTAGTGAGGACCCCAAGAGTATAAAAATGATCCAGTCAGAAATGAATAACAATTGAAATAAAGAACAATTTACAGGGAAACAACAGTAGAGTGGATGAAGCCAATAATCAAATCAATGATTTGAAATATAAGGAAGCAAAAAACAACCAATCAAAACAACAAGAAAAAAAGAATACAAAATAACAAGGAAAGTGTAAGGAGCCTCAGAGACAACACCAAGCACTCCAATGCTAGCATAATGGGAGTGTCAGAAGGAGAAGAGAAAGAGCAAGAAACTGGAAATCTACATGAAAAAATAATGAAAGAAAACTTCCCTAATTTGGTGAAGGACATAGACATGCAAGTTCAGGAAGTACAGAGCATCCCAAACAAGTTATATACAAAGAGGCCCACTCCAAGACACATCATAATTAAAATGCCAAAGGTTAAAGATAGAGAATCTTAAAAGTAGTAAGATAAAGGCAGTTAGTTACCTACAGTGGAGTTCCTATGAGACTGTCAGCTGATTTCTCAAAAGAAACTTTGCAGGTTAGAAGGGATTTGCAAAAATATTCAAAGTCATGAAAAGCAGGGGTGTACAGCCAAGATTGCTCTACCCAGCAGAGCTATCACTTAGAATCAAAGAGCAGTTTAAGAGCTTCCCAGACAAAGAAAAAAAAAAAAACTAAAGGAATTCACCATCACCAAATCATTATTATATGAAAAATGTTAAAGGGACTTATTTAAGAAAAAGAAAATCAAAACTATGAACAATAAAATTGCAATAAATACATATCTATCAACAATTGAATCTATAAAAGAAACTAAGCAAACAAGAAGAACAGAGACAGAATCATGGATACAGAGAGTATTTTCTTGGTTGCTAGATGGGAGAGGTTATGGGGGAATGGGTGAAGAGGTGAGGGGATTAAGAAGTATAAATTGTTAGTTACAGAATAGCTATGGGGATGTAAAGTACAGTATAGGAAATGGAGTAGCCAAAGAATGTATACGCATGACCCATGGACATGAACAATGCTCTGGGGATTGCCTGAGGAGTGGGGGTTGTTGGATGGACAGGTGTAAAGGGGGAAAAATTGGGACCACTGTAATAGCATAATCAATAAAATACAATTTATAAATACATAAGTAAATGAATGAATAAAAGAGTTGAAGTTTGCTGCTAGATATCCATGAGGCAGAGAACTTTTCTCATATTCCCCTAATCTAACACTAGTACAAATGACCTTGCCATGATAGGCAGTTAATATATAGTTGCTGGTTGAGGAAAGAAATAAGGAGATAAGGGAAGGAAGGAAGGAAAGGAAGTGTGAAAAGAAAGATGCAGCCAGCATTGTACTATGAAAGACTAGGTTACACATGTGGAAGAATTTTAAAGATAGTGTGCTTATGATAGAAATTTGCTTCTAAGAGAGGTTGCGGAATGGCTGTTTCTGGGGATCTTTAAAATTTTGATAATAGTCATTCTTAGAGTTATAAACCAGGATGGCCTGGGAGGGTGAAGACCCAATTTCCTATTTCTGGTCTTCTATGACAGAGTACTCAGCCATAAAAGATGAGTTGCCTGTTTCAGAATATTCTTTGCAGAATTCCTAGCTCTAGGGCACTAAATGGAATTTGGTGCATTAAAAGTTTACTTTCCTTTGGGTAAAGTTGACTCTGAAAGTCAACTTTCAGAGCATGTTTTATGACCCTCAGATAACATTTTACCAGTCTGTCTATGGTTGGAGTCTCAGTAGTGAAGACTATTGTTCTGGTTATCTTTTTGGTCTATAAGCATTGCATTTAATGAATGTTGTTCCTGCAGAGTGTATTTTTTGAGTGCTGATTATAAACACTTGGAGCTGTTGTTGGGAATCCTTTGTTTAATTTGTGAAAAATCAGTTACGATGGCCCTTGTTATAAAAGTCTACATGTGTTACTAACAACCTTAAGATTTTAACAGTGTTTTCACAGAATAAAGTAGGGAATTAGCAATACTAAAGCTCTGGGATTTTGACAAAAGAAAAGTGTTGTAGTTTTCATTAAATTGTGTTTCAGAATTCTTTTCACATTTCTTCTGACCAAAGGTTTTCTTTGGAGTAGCAGCAAATGACAAATTTTCCCAAAATACAAATATGAATTTCTTTTTACATAGTTTCTATAATGTTTCAAACTGTTAGGTTTTATAATAAGCATTTTTATCAATATTGGTATGGCCCCACAAATGATGATGTTTTACTCTTATTTTTCAAAGTTTCTAAAACCATTCTCTTCATTATTTCATGTAATTCTCACTATAACCTTATGCATGGTAGGCAAGGCATAATGTAATATTATAATTGGCCAGAGGAATAAATGAAATTATATCAAATTGAATGAGAAACCTGGTAACTACCATTTTCTTATTTTAAAATTCATAGGCAAGGTCCAATTGTTGAATCTTTAGTACCTCTTTCTTTTTTTTAGTACCTCTTTTAAGGTCTCTACTTTCTCGGTATATTTTTGTACAGTATTGTCAGACAGGCTGGGCTAATGATTAAATTAGCATTTGAAAACATTCAGACTGCTATCATATTATAATTACATTTATTACATGGACTGGGTAGTCATTGAATTTAGCTAAGAAGACCCAAATTTTCACATTGCAGTTGTCTTGGACAACATACATTTAGCTAACAAAACCCTGTTCCATATTATCCTTTCCACCTGATGCCTTTTCTGCCAGCCCACTTTCCTCATGTGGTTACTATAAACACTCTAATCACATAAATATGCATCTTCTTGTTGGTTTTGGATCTTAATATGATGTATCTTCCTCTGCATTATACTGTGAACTTCTTATGGTTCAAGACTGACATATAGTCAGGTGCTCAGTAAATATAATAAATGAATAAAGTAATATTTCCAATAGCCCTGTTGCTTTTTTAAGCTACCATTTTTCAAACCCTCACTGTAGCTGGTATTTGGCCATCCTGATACATCAAAGATACAAAATAATTTTCAAATTTCAAATTAATTTTTATTCAATTTAATTTTTATTTAGATAGTATTATTGCATTAAGAGTAAGATTTTATAGGCACTAGTGAGAACCAAGTATGACAATTTTTCAAAAAATGAGAAAATTTGTTTGACTTTGTGCTGAGCAAGGTAGGGACCACAAAATAAGTCATGTTTCCTGCCCCTAAAGATCTTATGGTAAAGACAGAGTCACAATTTAACAACAATAAAAACAAACTAACTTAGATGAAATAAAATCTTTACTGCAAGAAAGGAAGAAAAAAGTGGCCTAAGAAAAACTGCAAGAAAGGGATTCGTTGGAGATGAGTATTGAAGTTGTATGTAGGTGAGGATTTAATAGAGAACTGAAGGAAGAACATTTTAGGTTAAGAGAACAGAACACAAAGTCAGTCCTAAGGTGTGTCTTTGGAGCTCAGTGCCTCTGAGGCCCTTATCTAAGGACAATGGCCATTTGAATCAGGCCTTCATCATTCCCTTGCATCCTAGATAGTGAAAGACTATCTGACCTACCTTTACAATGCTGATCTTGTAAATATCTTAAACACACAAGTCAGTCTTACTCTGAACCCTTTTTCTGAAACCAGGCAACCACCTTTGATATCAGAAACACTTTAAGAATTGAATTTTATTCCCTCAGAAATTCACATTGTTTTCAAGAGAGTCTCCAGTAAAGTAGTAATATATTTACTATACTTCCAATATGCATGACACATGTAAATGCTTACAAGTCTATTGCCTTTGTAGAAACAATTACCTAAGCACATGATGTATTATCAGGAAATATCCTACAGGTTTTTGTAATGGATTTGAATGGCTTCAAGATTCTGACAAACCTGAATTTTCTAAGTAGTCTATCTTGAGTAAATAAATGAGTAGGGCGAGTAGTAAGGCTGTAGGTACTGCCTCAATGCACCTAAAGCCCAGTTTAGGATGGCCAGGACCTTGGAGGTTATGACAGTAACCATGTATCGTTTAATAAAACTTGGGAAGGTGAGGGACTAAGTCTAAATGCACAAGGAGAGAGCTCTTAGATGTGAATTGCAGCAAAACTACACACTTGAAACTTCTGTGATGACCCTTTAAACGTAAGGTGTATGAGATGTGTATGTCTAATTCATTTATTTTTCTTAACATTTAAGGAGAACTTACCATGTACCAGGTAATGTTCTAAGTACAGGCAGATAACAGTGAAACAAAACAAAAAATTTCCTTCCTCATGGAAGGACCATAATACTATAAGTAATTTAATTCTTATAACAACATTCTATGAAAGATGTTCATATTATCTGTCTTTTACAGATGAGGAAACTGAGGCTTGTATGGGTTAAATAATGTACCTATCATTATATAAGTTACATGTGTTGTAACTGGGTTTTCAATTCAGACAACCTGGCTCTTAACCATTATTGTGCATCGTTTCCTGTTTCTGTTACCTACCAAAGAACAAGTGAGCTAATATTTATTGACCTTGTCCCAGTTGTGTTTATTTTTTATTTTTTTATTTTATTTTATTTTTTTACTGTGTAATCTCATTGCTTACAGTTCTGTGAGGAAGGACTGGTATCCTTGTTTTATAGATAAGAAAAATAAGGCCCAGAGAGATTAAATAATTTGCAAAACATTGTGCAGCCTCTAAATGGCTGAGCCAGGATTCAGTTTAGGTCTATCTTTCTTTTAAGGTACATACTCTTTCTATTGTATACTACAACAATTAATAGATGTTAAGCTAGTCAAAAATTCAGTGTTTGCTTCAGTGCAGTCTTTATTTTTGACACAGTAAATATAGTCAATATTTGGGATATATACTTAAGTTTTTCTTCCAATGTCTGAGAATTTATGTGTATCTATTCATTGTTGGGCTATGTTCTACATGAAAAGTTTCTGTCATTTTGTATCAGACACGAAACATTGTTTTAAGTATAGATTTTCAAATCAACTTACTCTAAAACTTATAAAACCCTATAATAATTAAAGTATTATTGCATCATTTTCCAGAATTACTTGATTAATGAACCTTTAACAATTTGAGAAATTCATCTTTAGTTAAATTTGAAATGAAAGATGATATAAATATGATGTGTATGGAGTCCAGCATTCTTTCCACTGTACCATTTCTCAAACTAGACTCATCTTGGTTTCCTCCTTATTTTTAATACTTTAATAAACATTTTCTTTTTTTATACAAATATAATTATCAAATCACCAAAAGAAAAAAATGTACCAGGTAAAGAAGGGGGAATATATATTATGGATATTTTATCTAAAAAGGAGGTGGTATTTGTGTGTGTGTGTGTGTGTGTGTGTGTGTGTGCGCGCGCGCACGCATGTATAAACAAATAAATGGTATTTGGAAGGATAAAGTAAAACTTTAAAAGTTAACTACAGATAGAGAAGTATCTGGGGCTAGAATAGAAGCTAATTTCTCTGAATGACTTATTTTTTTAGGATTTGACTTTAGAAATATGTGCATATATAATGTAATAAAATATCTGATTTAAAAAATTACCGAAGTTGGAAGCACAATGAAACAAATACATTTACCTGCAAATTTAGTTGATGACAAAACTGCATGGAGAAAAATTATTTGAAGTACTTCAAGATATAGATATTTAGACATTCATAGTAGAATATATTAAGGACAAAAAGAAATATGTTGTATACCTAAAAACTACTACAACATCATATATCAAATAAATAAATTTAATTATCTAAAAAAAACACAATAAAGTAATTGTTTTCAGTAATCATATTTTTGGAGCTACTGTTAGTATTATTATTCTGAGACTTGTTAAAAGGACTCATGATCCAATTCAAAAAGCCTTCTTACAGTAAAAAATATCTCAATTGGTACATTAGTAAAAATAATAACAGCATTATATTGCAATATATCAGCTATATTTAAATCCTTTTGTTCATGACACAAAACAACCCCGACATAACCTTTAGAGGATGCTACAGAACCAACACGTTTTCAGAACTGATAAAGGAAGAGTATGGACCATTTTTCTTGTCTTTCCTTTAAGAACTATAACTAAATTACTGTAGGGGCTGTGGGGAGGAGGGTTTTTCTTTATAGAATATTTCAGTTAATTAATGAAGAAAATCATATAATCGCAATATATTTTGCAACACGTCATGAAATAATGGATCTAGGCAGTGATCATCATTGGCTGCTGACATCCCAACAACAGTTATCTGTTTTGTGTCTACCAGTGGGAATACCGACTTCCACCTAAGAAACCATATGCCAAAACATGAATCTATAGACCTAATGTCCAGTTTATAGGAAAAATTATGAGAATAGGTTGGGCAAAATCTGAACTATGGACAGTTCTATAGAACAAACAACCTGGTTTCTACAACAGATAAACAGCAAGGAAGGAAAAAAGGCTGGGGACAACATCTATAGATTAAGACTATCAAGAAACATAATATGGGCCTTCTTTAGATCCTGACTGGAACAAACAGTGAAAAGAAAATGAATGATATATTGGAAGATACGAGTTGGTTGGAAGAGTGGTATACTTCCTGGACATGTAATAATAGTTCATTTTTAAGTGTGGTAATATATGATTACATTTTTTAAAGGATCCTTATATTCTAAATGCAAACACTGACATAAATTTGTGATTTGCTTTAAACAATCTGGAGAAAGATTTAGGAGTCAATATGACACCTTATTGGTTGCGAGTTGGTTATAATTAAACTGTGTGATCAGCATGTGAGAGTTTCTTATACTATATTCTCTAATTTTGTAGATGTTTATAAAATTTCACACATAAAATTAGAAGAGTACTTCAGAAACATGCTATTTCTTATTGTGGTTTATTAGCTATAATGTTAGTATTGCTAAAGAAATGGACAAAACTCAGTATAATTACTTTCCCATTTGTAAGCCTGTAATTTTCTAAAATTAATTCTGGTTAAAATGTTAATTCCTAACATTCATGGGTCTTGAGCAAGAGTACAAGAGATGCAGCATGTGCCACATATCTAAATATGCAAAAGTCGTAAATCGAGCTACCAAAATGCCAAATAAAATATGTCTACTTCCTTACTTTGATGACTATTCCTTCCTTACATCCTGGAAGACCAAAGTAGAGTTTAAAGTCCTCAGATCCCTTGGTGTTTTGTGCTGGCTCATGAGGGTACCAAGACAACCAGTTCCTAACTCCTAGACTCCAGCCCAATTCTCCAGTCAGCTTCCTTTCTCCTCCTGTCCTGAATCCTGTTCCCCTGGTCCCACAAGAGGCCTCAGGGTCTTGTACAGACACTACAGGTTTCATGTCTACACTCTGGTCACACCCTCTGTCTGCTGCCATTCCTTGGACCTCCAGTGCACAGAGAAGCCTTTGCAGGTCTAGGAAGCAGGCACAGGGACATTGGGAAGGAAGTTCCTCATCCACAAGTACCTAGGGCATCATGAAGCAGAGAGCAGGCACAGATTCTTCATGGATGCATCTTCTTGGGCCTGAGGAGTCCTCACTTCCACTTGGTGGAAAAGGATGGTTATAGGAAGGTCAGAGCAGAGAAACAGTTTTATTTCCATGGAAATCACAGCATAGAGGTATGAGGAAGTGCAAACTCCATACAGTTGTCATGGAGACTCTGGTCCACACTGATTAAAGGGAAATGAACTGATCTTTCTCACTGGTTGATTCATACATACTCTATCTCTCCTAAACTATGTGGATCTTATACTCCTTGGATATGTCCTTGGTCTGGGAATATAGTTGGTATCCAATAGCTATTTACTAGTTGATAAGTTGTATGCACAATGGCAGTGATTGGGTATGATTATAGCCAAGATGGCCAGGCCTCAGTGAGATCTGGCTCTGTATGACTACATGGACAGGTGACTTTATAGCGGCAAACTGCTTTTCAAGTGCTGTTTGTCTGCAGCAATAATTACGACTCCACTTATACTTCATTTGGTCAGAGTAGAAACTGTGGGAGTAGGTTGCGCACTCGCTCTCTCTCTCTCTCTCTCTCTCTCTCTCTCTCTCTCTCTCTCTCTGTCTCTGTCTCTCTCTGTCTCTCTCTCTCTCTCTCTCTCTCTCTCTCTCTCTCTCTTTCTCAGTATGTGTTGTGTACTGAATTATGTCTCCTACCCACCAAATTTATTTGTGGAAATCCTAACTGCAGTGTGGCTGTATTTAGCCACAGGGTCTTTGGGAGAAAATTAAGGTTAAATCAGGTTGTAAGTGTAGGGATCTAATGCAATAGGACTGGTGTCCTTATAAGAAGAGGAGAAGATACCAGAGCTCTTTCTCTCTCTGTTACACAGAAAAGGAAAAGATACACAGAGGAAAGGCTGGGAGCTCACACTAGGAGAAGGTAGCCACCATGACTGGTAGGAGGGGCAGAGATGCAGAACTGGCTGGGCCCACATTGCAGATAAAAATTGGGAGGGATATGTAGGGAGTAAAGTGTTCCAGCCCCACACCAGGTCCCACAGCCCAGGGTTCCAGTTTCAGGAAGAGAAGTTGCCATAACTTCTGGATGCAAAAACCAACAGGGATCAAGGTGGTGGAACACAGAAACTGCTGGGCTTCCTGGTAGTTTCCCTTAAAGGGCCTGTACACAGACTTAGACTCATTCCCTCTGAAATCCAGCATGGGGTAAGCAGAGTAAAGGGCATCAGAGACATACAGAGAGATCTGAATTGTCCAGCATCAGGGCAAGAGCAGGGGGCAGCTCTCTCCCAGACAGAAGTGCTGGCAAAGGCCACTGTTCCTTTTCTGAGCCTGCATCCCACAGAGCCACAGAGCTGGCAGGTAGGCACCTACCTGAAACTCAAGTAATACTGTTTGCCCCACCCTGGTGATTTCCTGAGGCCCTGCCCCACCAAGATTTCTGGCCCACCCAAGTTGTTAACAGTGGCTTCTCCATACAAATAGCTTCTCTTGGCCCATTCTTCGTATTTTCCTAAATTCTCTCAAACAAGCAGCTTCTGGCTTCAGCAAGTCTGGCCAGCCCATACCTGTTGCTAACTTGCCCCAGGCATGGCATTAGGAGTAGCTGGCCTTGGTTCACAACTTGTCCTTGCCTGGGAGCCTCCAAGCCAAGCAGAAGGTCCAGCCATCTGTGATTACTTTGTAGCTTATACTGTATGAACCCAGACAGAACATAGGCAGTGGCTGACCTTGGATGTGCCAATTACAATTAAGGCTCAACTACAGCAGGAGGGTGTACACAGCCTACAGAGTGGGCACACCTCAAGAACTCAAGTTGGGTAATAGGGGAAGCTGTGACACTGGACCCTACAGGACACCTACTACATTTGGCCACTCTACCAAGCTTGGGAGATATAGCAGCTCTAGCTATTACATATAAACAAACACAAGGAAGCTTCCAAAACAGAAGACAAAGAAACATGGTCCAAATGAAAGAACAGAACAAAACTCCAGAAAAAGAACTAAACAAAATGGATATAAGCAATCTATCCAATGCAGAGTTTAAAACACTGGTTGTAAGGATGTTCAATGAACTTAGTGGGAACTTCAACAGCTTGAAAAAGGTATGTAAACCATAAAAAAGAACCAGTCAGAAATGAAGAATATACTAATTAAAATAAACAACAATTTACAGGGAATCAACAGTAGAGTGGATGAAGGCAAGAATCAAATTAGTTATTTGGAATATAAGAAATAAAAAAAATGCCCAGTCAGGACAGCAAGAAGAAAAAAGAATTCAAAAAATGAGGATAATCTTAGAAGCCTCTGGGACAACTTCTAGAGTACCAACATTTGCATCATGGGGGGTATTGCAAGGAGAAAAGAGAAAGAAAGTGTTTGGAAGCTTATTTGAAAAAATTACAGAAAACTTCCCTAAATTGGTAAATAGACAAGTCCAGGAAGCACAGAGAATCCCAAACAAGATGAGCCCAAAGAGGCCCACCCCAAAACACATCATAATTAAAATGCTAAAGGTTGAAGACAAAGAGAGAATTTTAAAAGCAGCAAGAGAAAAGCGGTTAGTTACCTATAAGAGGGTCCTTATAAAACTGTCAGCTGATTTCTCAAAAGAAACTTACAAGCTAGAAGGTATTGGCAAGAAATATTCAAAGCAATGAAAACCAAGGATCTACAACCAATAATTTTCTACCCAGCAAAGCTATCATTCAAAATTGAAGGACAGATAAAGAGCTTCTCAGAGAAGAAAAAGCAAAAGTATTACATCACTACCAAACCAGAATTATATGAAATGTTAAAGGACCCTCTTTAAAAATAAGATCAAAAGTATGAACAATAAAATGGCAATAAATACTTATCTACCAACAATTGAATCTATAAAACTAAATAAAGCAGAACAGAAACAGCATCATAGATACAGAGAATGTCTTGATGATTGTCAGATAGGAGAGGGGTTAGGAGGATTGGTGAAAAAGATGAAGAGACTAAGAAGTACAAATTGGTAGTTTCAGAACAGTCATGCAGATATAAAACATAGCACAGGAACTAGAATGGCCAAAGAACACATATGCATGACCTGTGGACATGGACAGTGGTATGGGGACTGCCTGAGGGAGATGGGGGACTGGGTCAAGTGGGGCAAAGGGGGAAAAATAGAGACAAATATAATCACATAATCAATAAAAATACGATTTAAGAAAAAAGAAGTTGGTCATCTATAAACCAGTAAGCGAGTCTTCACCAGAAACTGACTCTGATTACCTTTGGCCTTGGGCTTCTAACCTCCAGAACTATGATGAAATAAAAATCTGTTGTTTATATTATGTTGTGGTGGCCCTGGCAGACTGGTAGTGTATGAGTACAGGAGAGCAGAGTTGTCACCTGCCTTCATATTTTATATGTGGCATAATTTCTTGGGCTCACAGATGACAGAAGCCATGGGTTATGGTAACTTCCAGCATGTCATTTCACCTCCTTTACTATTCAAGAAAACACAGCAGGAAACATATGAGTGAGGCTAATAGGATTACCAAAAAAGGTACTGACTTTTTTTTCACTCCATAGACATTGTAGATTGTTCAAATGCCAAACTGCTTCCCTCCTAGTTGATGTAAACTTACCTTCCCTCCCTAAGCCTTCCTCCTCTCAGTGCCCTCTGCACTGACACTTGTCTAGTACTCTGGACGGCCCCTCCATCCAGCACCAGGGACAGCGGAAACCCTCCAGCCAGAGTCCTTTCTGGTTGGTTAGTGCCCAGGCCGTGCTAGTTACTCCCACTTACTTTAAAAATAAACCTCTGTGGCTTATTTCACTTACAATGATATTCTCAGCATTAATCCATGTTGTTACAAATGACAGTGTTTCATCTATTCTTATGCCTGGGTAGTATTCCATTGTATACATGTGCCAAATATAATAAAATAAAATAAATTAAACTGAATTAGTTTTCTAAAGTAAGCCATTTGCAAACTTCAGATTCTTGTTAGTAACAAATAACTAGAGGCTGTGAGTCACAATGCCACCATTGAGAACTGTTATAGGAGCCGACAAAAGGAAGTTAAGTCTATGAATGAAATCGTTTAAGCATGTAAGAGTCTGGCTCAAGAACCCCTGCAATGCTGTGGAGGATTGAAGGGTGATAGTAAATGCCAGTCACTGCAAGGCTGGCAGATGATGAGGAATGTGGCTTTTTGGCTGTTTGCGTGCATTACTCCTTCCGTTCCAAAGCCTTCTTATATTGCATCCAAGGAAATGAGTAACTTGTGTCAGCTAGGAGCAAAATCAGAATATTATATCTACTTGAATGACTATGTTTCTACGTATTGTTGTGGTTATGCAATACAATAATTGAATTTATGTTATTGTTATTTTTTTCTGCACTTCATTTTTAGGGCTTTCCCTAACATATTTGCATGAAAATTTTTGAATCCTTGATTTTATTGTGTTTCCCACCCCCTCAGGAAAACTTAATTCCATTGAGAATGCCTTTTAGACCCAAATCCTGTTAAACACTTTTAATCCTCTTAAGTACTTCAATTCAAAAGAATGCTTTACTTGAAAAAGTCCTGCAAGTGTATCTAACTCAAAATTATAGTAGCTATTTTTTGTAGCATGGGTATGCTTAAACGAAACCTAGGTTTTTTAAGCTTCCACAAAAATTATAAATAAAATTTTCAAAAGTAGAGCCACCTTTAAATTCAATACCTTCTAGTGTTCTGCTTTCAGTATCCTTGGGCAATAACTATTTAATAGTTATGATTGTATTTGCAAGCATACAGGAGATATGATTCTCATAATTCTCTACAGAAAGTATAACTGATTTAGTGGTCAAGGTTTACTAATTCCTGGATTTATTACTGAAGATAATTTACAATATTTTGGGGTTTTGTAGCAGATATTAATATTTCCAAATTGCTTTGTAGAATTTCATTTTTGTAAATTTTGCAACACACATCAATCACATCATCTGAGTATAAAGGTCTGACTGTATAGCTCTTAGAAACATTATAGCCAGGAAAATAGCCTCTGAATTCTATAAAGCACTTTCTCCTGAGATGCTCAGGGAGCTTACATTGTTTACATTAATGTTTGTGTGATTTGAGGCCTTATGATACATGATCAGGTACTTTTCATCCAATTTCAAGAAGGGTTTGGTGGAATTGCTTCTTTTAAAAATCAGTTCAGAAGTGAATGGTTGGACTTTAACAAAATGTGGAAGGAGACAAAAGAGAATAGAGAGACTTGATAAAAATTATAGGCCATGACATTAATTTCCCTCAAATATTAAATATATTTTTATGAGGAAGTGTTGATGGAAGTGATTGTAGTGAGAGTGGAAGCCTCCAGTTCTCTCTCTCTCTCTCTCTCTCTCTCTGTCTTTTTCTCTCTTTCTTTCTGTCTTTCTGTCTTTCTTCCATTCATTGAAGCTGATTGAAGACTTCCAGTGCGCTAGTGACCTTGTTTGATCTGAGGTCAGGAAGAAGAGCTAAGGAGATGTAGGAACATTGTTGTCCGTTTCTCAAGGGGCTCCCTGGAAGACTGTTGTTGAAAAGAGAGGTGCTAAACTGGAGTGTTGGCATGTAAATACAGATACTGTCTCCTAGAATTCCTATCTCTTACTCAGTGCTGCTTGGCGCCTAATCAGAATGCTCATTGTCTTAAAAGATATCCCCAAGTGTCTGCTAAGCACAATATTCAGGTTTCTCTGGTTAGGACAGATGCAGAAGGGAATTATGTATACCACCTAGTTAATTATAAATCAAATTTGTGGGTCCCAGAAAACAGGAAACTAAGGTGGTCTTCAAGTTGAATTAGTGGAATTATTAAATACTTATGATCTTCTTTAAAGAGTCGGTAAAAGAAGGGAAAGGAACATGAATTACAGCATGAGGGATTTAGGCTAGAAGTAATATAATTATGTCCTAATAGCAAGGATGGTTAAATAGAAGAGAGACTATTGGAAAGAGGCTCATTTTTTCTTTAAATGGTGTGGTTAAATCTTATTTTGCCTACAGCCAGGGAGATGGACTAGATAATGTTTAAAGGTTATTTCCTACCTTAGAAGAACATACCTTCTAGATGGGCAGAAATAAGATGGTGAAATGATTTCCAACAAAATCATTTAGATGAGGCCCTAATTTCTTTTTTTAAAGGTCTATTTCCCTTATTGGAGCTTATCAAGGGCAACAGCTCTATTGGCTCTATTTGTTTATACCTGTATGCAGGGAACATAGTGGATGCTTGGTCAATATCTGCCTGGAGGTGCTCATCAAGGATGCACTTCCATGACTGATGGGGGTGTGAGGTTGTCAAGGGAATTTTCTCTACTTCATGCAGACAGGCCACTATTTTACAAAGCTCTAAATATGAAAATCCAGTAAATGTACTTGTAGATTAACAACATTAGACAAACGCATGTTACTTACATTTTGTGCAGTTTTGTCACAAAATCACCTTTAAATTGTGAACTCTTCTGCTGCTCTTGACCTAGAATTCAAATGCTCCAAATGTAATTTACACTATGTCCTACAACTTTGCTGTAATACAGCCATGATGCCAAGCAAATACATGGGTGCAGAATGCCTGGTTTGACTTGCTGCCACAGTCATGGCCCTTAAGACTGGTTGGAGCCCTCGTAGGCTGTCAAGTTAAGTGATGACAAGGAAGTTGTGGGAACTGGCTGTGGTCTCTTCTAACCTGTGAGACTTTGCAGAGTGGGGTGTAGAGGGTTTGCTGTGTATTTACCTGGAGGTAGCAAGAGCCTTTAGATGATCCCTCTGACCCCGTGTTTTAGAAGCTCTGGTAATTTAAAAGTGACCTTTTCACATTATACTATTTTGGATTCAGGCAAAAGTGGAATAGGTTAAAAATTGTTCCCATATAAAGCCACATTAGTAAAAACATTGATATTTGAAAAAAAAAGACATGAGACGATGTCATAGACTGGAAAACCACAAGGCTAGTCTCTACTTTGCTTTCAGTCCCATGAATAAGATGCTGAATGAATGACCTTGAGCAATTTCCTTAATTTTCTGGGGCCTCAGTTTCCTCATTTCTAACATAAATTCTTGGATTCTTTTTCACTGTAACATTTTATGAGTCAATAAAATTTGTCAAATTTCCAAAGCACCTGCTTTCATGATTCTGTTCCCTCTTTCAATAGTCTGGTCTGACCATATTTTTGAAAATGGCTATTTTTACAGTCACACAAGTTTTGTCTCACCACTTCCCTACAGCATTCAAAAAAAAGAAGAAAGTCATTATTTAGAAATGACTGAACTCAAATATCACTCTTCACATTTTTCTCTGAAACAGGGTGACCTTTATTCAGCATCTGCATGAACGGGAAGAAAGCACTTATGTCCTCTCAGGAGAGTGAGTAATAGCACTAGCACCTGAGCAGATGCTTAATAGGTGTGCCTCAGATAACAGCCCATTGAGCAGGCATCGCTGGTCCCAGTGTCTCCAAAAGATGTGTTTCAGTGGCTTTTTTTTTCTTGACAGTTTCTAAAAGAAGTTATCCCCAAATATAGTTCTCACTGTGTTTTCCCTTTCCAATAGAGTCAGCTTCCTGTGCCCCCTCCCCCTTTCTTAATAGGGGAGACAGCTGCCAAGGGAGAAAGGAATAAAGTTTCAGAAAGGTGGGGAGGTGAGAAGAGCACATATGGTCATATTTTACATTGAATAAACTGGATTTATTTTATGTTCATGTCTGTGAAAGCTTAATATAATAAACATCTTGGGAGAAAAAAAGCAAACACACACACTTTTAAGCCAAGAACATAAGCAGGAAATTTAAATATAGCAAGAACAGAAACATTTTTTAAAAGAAGATGTTTATATAGATCTTCCCTTCAGACTCTCTGCCCATTTGCTGCTGTGCCTGTTGGGGCATGTGGTGGATCCCATTTGGGATTTACTGGATATAACCACAGAAACCAGCATGTCCTCTTAGAGTCTGGGATGCTACGGGTCAGTGTGGTGGAATTATGACTGGACTGACTTTGTGCCTGGGTTGTTTGAATGAAGAGCCTGCTGATGCAAGTACAATGGATAAAGCAGACAGAGCACGGTTTTGAGAGGCGGGGGAATAGTGAGACAGAGTTGAAAGTAGTAGATTGAGGAAATGCTCCCAGAGCGATAACATCAGGTGGATAGATTTAAGTGACATTTTTATTTTATCCTCTTTCAGATGGGAACAATTAGAATTTCACAAATTAAAACCAGGGGGAAGACGGTAATCATGTCCATGTGTGTATGGTGCCTATAAACCAGCAAGTAAATGAAAAAGTTAATAGCAAATCTGGTGGGAAATGGTTTTAAGCATCTTTGTGTAGTAGTTGAAGGTTAAATATAAAGAATAGGTTCTATGAGAACATATATGTTTATGTACAATTTTAACAAGGAAATAAATATTTGCAGTGTGATTGGTAGGAAGACTCTAAAGATATCTATAAAAAGATGAAGGGCTAAAGATTTAGAGCAGAAAATACAAGATGACACAGTGTGATTTTCCTTGAAAACAAGATGAGACAGAGCTACCTGTGTCCACAAGACAGAAGAGACTTCTCCTGGAGGAGGAGGCCTGCTATCCATTAAAGTACAGGTAGCAAATACAAGGCCTGTGGGCTGAGCCCAGCCTCCACCTTGTTTTATCCAGTCTGGCACTTTATTTCTACCCAGTGGCAGTGCCGAGCTCTCACTTAACTGTTAAGGAGTAAGTTACCTTTATACGGTCCTAAAATTACATTCGGCCCTTTGAAGGCAACCACAAGGCTGAAGTGGCCCCTGGTGAAAATGAGTTTGACATCCCTGCATTAGAGGGAGGGAGAGAGGGAGAAGGGGGGGAAAAGAGACAGAGAGAGAGAGAGAGAGAGAGAGAGAGAGAGAGAGAGAGAGAGAGAAGCACATGGCAGGAAGGCTATGAAATCATTAACAGCTTTCTCTTTAGCCTTCGTGACAGGTTAATAGTCACAGAATGCTAATATGGTAACAGTTAATGAACATATTGGTGAGTTCCCATCTGGAGCAAGCAGGTTAAGGCACCCTTCAATAATGGAATGTGTTGAAATCATTGAGGTTTGATGAAATTCACTTAAGAGTCCTAAAAGAAGCAGCTGAAGGAGCATCAGAGTGGATGAAATGATCTTTGAGTATGTAGGAAGGATGCGTGGATGAAAAAGGGTAAGTTGGTTATTGCATAAGAAGATAAATGTATAAAAGGCCACAGGAAGGGGTAGGTTACAACAGTGATATA
Organism: Anoura caudifer; assembly: GCA_004027475.1. Lineage (NCBI taxonomy): Eukaryota > Metazoa > Chordata > Mammalia > Chiroptera > Phyllostomidae > Anoura > Anoura caudifer. The sequence goes on from PVKU01000189.1 coordinate 36,581, forward strand.
AAGACTCATGGGCCCTGACTGGTGTAGCTCAGTGGATTGAGCGTCAGCTTGCGATCTGAAAGGTTGCCAGTTCCATTTCCGGTCAGAGCACATGCCTGAGTTTCAGGCCAGGTCCCCAGTTGGAGGCCTGTGAGAGGCAGCCATTTGATGTTTCTCTCCCTGTCTTTCTCCCTCCCTTTCCCTCTTTCTAAAAATAAAATAAAATCTTAAAAAAAAAAAAAAAAAAGAATCATGGGTTCATGTCCTGAAGGGAATCAGTAAGACAAAAAGCAGAAATGAGATCTAAATGGAAAGCATGGCCAGTCTTACTCCACCTTCTGCAAACCCAACATCAATATCAGTCAGTTTCATGTACAATTTTGCACACTGAAGATTCTAAAACCTATACCTCGGGCTGGCTTAATAAATTGGGTTGCTTAGAAGGAAATGATTGACTTCGAATTTAGAAGCTATGAGCTCTTTTATCAAGCAATATAGACCGCTGACATCACCAGTGACATCTCCAGTTTCCTGATCAGTGATGGGAGACATAGTCAAGGATTTGGCAGAACTTAAATTTCAGTGGGTAGAAGTGTTGGTGGATTTGCAGCCATATCTCTTTGGTGTTGTGTTCAGTGACCAACCAGAGATGACACAGGAGTTAGATGATTTCTCTGTGTTAGTAAGATGCTATCACACTTTTGACTTTTTTTTTAGATTTGTAGTTTTCTTTGTTAATTCATTTCAGGTCAAGAAGGCAGAAGTCCTTTATCCACTTGGGAGGATCAGTGCTTAACTGGAAATACTGAAAGATTTTTCTTATCAAGGTCACAGTCATAGGCAGTTGAAACAAGGGCAAAGGGTATGATCAAAAATAGAAGTCACATCAGTCATTTGTTTACTATCAAAAGGGAAGTACCAGGACTCCCTAAATAGATGGGGAAGTTTCTCTTTATCCTTGTTTAGTGTACATTTGGATAATGCTATTGGAAACACTAGTTTGTGAGACATTGCAGAGATGAGGAAGTGTCAGAAACAACCATAACAACACCCCAAATAATAATATAAATAGTGTCCATTATGGGCCTGGCATCTAGTGTGTGCTGAAGGTACTTACTCTCTTTTAAGTCTCGCATTAACTGAAGAGCTTGGTGCTATTATAGCTTTCATTTTAAAATAAAAATACTTCAGCTTAACTACGTTAAGACCACCTCTGCAACATTTCACCCTGAGCAAGTGACTTGAAACCCAAGCAGTCTAAAATAAATTCAGAGCCTACACTCTTAACCACTACCCTACACATCTTTTAGTAAATATTATTCCAAAAGTAGATATTAAAAATAGTGACAAATGAACATAGAACTTTTGAAGATTATAATAACTTATATTGTTCATTCATGTGGAAATGTGATGGAAAGAAAACATAATGACCAACAAATATGTAAAAATATGTAATGAAATTGCTAAGGGGAAGGCTATCAGTCATCCTCACAAGGGGAGATGAAAGGAAATGAGCTTTTAGCACTATAGGAATAGGGTGAAGTAGCAGACATGACTCATAGGTGATAAAATACTACAGCTGAAAGGAATCCTCGGATCCAAACCCATCATTTCTCAAATGGGGAAATTGAGGTTCAAAGAGGAAAGGTGGCATTTCCAATGTTACCGAATGAACGCTCAACGCTGGGACCTGAATCCAGCGCTCTAGTAGCTCAGTCCCAAATTTGTACCATTTCGGTATTATCAACATTAGTGTAAAAGACATGAGAAACCAGTGTATTTGTGTACACGTGTGTTTGGGGGGGTGTTTATATTCTTGTCTGACCTATCGATTATGAATGACCCAACTAGCAGCAGCAGAGCCAAATGCATGTTCATGGAGGCAGTAGAAGATATGAATAAAGTGGTGGTGGAAGGTATATTAAAGCAAAGTAGAGTTTGAACTTGGACTTTGAAATCAAGATCTTAAGGAAAGAACTGAATGAAGTTTCTTAGACAAATATTTGTAAAAAATAAATTAATAAAACAAAACAGCTTCATCATTTTTTTCTTTCCCTTATCCTTTATTTTATGTCGTTTCCCAGAGCTAAGGAGTCTGTCGAAGATAAGAAACAAACAAGCAAAAAAAAAAAAAAAAACAGAGAGAAAAAGTCAGTTTAGCGTGATTTATCCCTAATAAATTTGTACTTTCTCCTGCAATTGTTGCATTCTTTGCTAAGATTTGATAAAATCCTTAAAATCAATTTTTAAAAAATATTTTTCCCCAGAAACTCCTTTTTCTCCCCAATTTTCAGATTCAAGGTATGCTCTGAAATATCTGGATTATATGTCATTGAGGATGTTAGTGACTGATTTGAATGCCACATGATGGATTCAGCTTCAGGACATCATATTTTTCATCACATTCTGCAATCCAGTGTCCCCAGGACATCTTACTTCCTTTACAGTCTTCCTGCTTAGCCAACATACACCTCTCCGTGAGACTTGAAGCCTCAATGGAACAGTCTTCCAAGTACAGCCAGAAATATCCATATGCCTCAGACTCTGCTTTTTGTATTCCTTTTTCTTAAATTTAAAACAAAAATGTTATTTTTGTAAATCACTACTTATTTGCAATATCCATATGTCCAGAAGCATTGTTAAGAATACATATTTACATCACCAAATTTTAAACAAAATGGTCACTTTAATTTCATATATGTATACTGGGAAAATTGTTGTAAAGAAGTATTTGAGATAACACTTTTATTTTCTAAGCCACAGAAGAGAGTCCATTTGAACTGCTTAAATAGAAAGTGTTACACATAATTTAATCAAAAGAAAAATAACATTTCAGAATATAATTTACATGAATTTTAAAATAAACAGGAGGGTTTTTTTCAAGTTTTCTCAAGTTGGCTGTAAACATTGGAATTCCCTATCCTGTTGCTACAACTGTTACTTTTTCATCAGAGTGCCCCGAGTTCAGGAATGTTTGGGGATCTGAAAGGTAAGCAACCTGTCAGCCTAGATTCTGGACCCACTGCCGGGGCAGTCCCAGTTCTGTTTGGTGCTAGTTATACATCCTTTAACTCTGTGAACTTCAGTTTTGCTATTTGTAAAATAGACCAACTACATATGATTTTGAAGGGACTAAATAACATAATGTATGTAAATTGTCTGGTGCAGAGTAACAAAAACTCAATAACATTAATAGTTAATATATAATTACCAGATGATTACTAATAAGTAGTTAACATTATAACGGAGATTTGTACCATCTAGTAGATTGAGCAGTGGACCATAGGTCACTCTTTCTATGACTCCCCTTTGGGAGTTTATGACTAGGAGCAGGTATGGTTACTTTACTTGAAATGCTCATTTCAAGTAGATTATTAGAGGGAGATTATTGGCATATGCTCATGTTTCATCAGGAGTAATTCCCCATGCATCCATTCGCCCCATCTGAGATATTTCCAGCTGCACTTAGATGAGAAGCAGAGGAGTTCCTCAAGGCAGATCCCTGAGGATCCATGTTCTCAAAGAGGTGTGGGCACCCCTGTGGGCATTGTCACAGCTTCTCTGCCTTGGTAGCACAAAAGTCCCCACAGACAATAGATAAAAGAAGAGCTGTCTTCTTGAACAACCTTAGTTACAAACGCAGGCAGTAGTACAGATTTTGCTTGAAGACCTTAGTGGGCCAACCCCTGCTCCAGGGAATTATGTAAGAAAAGAGAGGTGGGCTGACAGAGAAGGTGAGATCATTCATTAGAGGTCTGAAGACCTGCAGACTTCTGAAAGCCTGATCAGTTGAAAAGGGTCTTGGGAGAATACAGTGTCTACCTAATCTTTTGCTAGGCATTGTTGGAAATATAAAAATAAAGCTATTTGAGCCATAGAGTGTGTTCTTAGAGATTGCAATTGACTTGTGGCAAGTTTAGCAGGAACCAGTAGCTGGTTAGTGGCAGTGACACCAATAATATGTGCTCAAATTTCTGTCTATTATACATGTGAGTTGCTGAGAAAATTGAGGTAGGGTTTCTAACCACAGTGATAAACGCTGGAGGAAATAAACTGGCTTTATTCTGAAGAGCACAGAATGGTTTCTCAGTGTATTGTTATGAACTGGGAAATGAAGTCAGAAAAAATACTGAATTCATGTGCAGAAAACAAAGTCCAGAGAGATAACTGGGTAAATTAGAGACCAATTCAAAATTCGAACCCATGGCTACTTTCATACCAGTTCAAAGCTATTTTCTTCTTACATGCATATTCTTTTTAATAAAATTTTTAATTTTCAGTTACTTACAAAATTACTCTTAGGATCGAGAATAGCTAGTTCTAAGAACCGCAATAGTTTGTATAATACTATAGTTGTCTTAGGAACTAATATTCAATAATACCAAAGTAGTAGGAAAAATCACTTTCTGTAAATGTTTGTGTAATGCCCATTTTCTGGTGGATGATTACTGAGATGCTGCCAATTCTGGGTGTGATGAATTGCTATGAAGTTTTTTTCTGATAAATGTATGCAAGAACTTTGTAACCTAAGCATCTTCCACAAACAATTAGATACCAATTTAGGCTTTTATTTGCCATAATTTCTTAAAAAGTTATCAAAAAGCCTGACAATTGAATAATGTCTACTCCTCTGATATGTAATACATTTTTAGCTTACCGTAAATATGTAGTCTGAATTGCATGAATTAGTTTAAAAGAATTAATATGAAGATTTTAATTATAGCCAAGTATTCTTAATTATGTGGCTATATGATTCAAATAAACCTAGGGTATTAAACATATCATCTGCTACCATTTATTAAAGGTGAATTGTTCAGCTATGTGTTTTTTTCAAAATTTAATATTTATTCATTAATTAAGTTGACCTTTCAAGGAATATTTGTCTCTGTATTTAACTCAGTAGCCATTAGCAATACATTTAATTGCAAAGTTTTCTTGAAACATAACTCTAAAATCATGGGAAAATGTCAACACTTTAGAAAAAGTGGCTAATCATTAAAATTCTCTTGGTATTCACTGCAGTATCATTAATCACGATGGCGTTATTTGATCCTAATATGGATGTAATATCTAATTCTGCAGAGATTCAGCTGTAATTTAGTAACAATTACTGTCCACTTATTATAAAGTGATGCCAAAAACCCTAATGCAATTATTTTAATGCATTTTGGTCACATTATACAATAGCATTCAAGTTTGCAGATGTTGCAAAAACTTTAGATTGATGTGGCTGATTAAAAACACATTACATTGGAAATTTTTTTACTTGAGGTGTTTATGCTGGTATTTCACAAGGCGCTCCTCATTCAATTTTTGGAGTAGTTCTAATTTGCTTCAGTGCTTTTCTTGGATATATTTTTTCCCCTGTGTATGTGCTTTGGCGAAAGCAAATTGTTTTGTTTTCTAAGTGGATGCTGCTTTTGTAGAGAATGGAAAGACTGCCAAAAGGCCACCACTGCCTTTTCAGGTGACTTGCTCACATGGAGGTTTTGCTGAGACAAGAGTGTCAGCTGCCTCCCTAGAATAAATACGGTTTCACTCAGATACAGAAAATGCACATGTTACTCATCAGGAGTGTCCAACAATTCTAGTTCTGGCAAGTCTCCTGATAGATTATGATAGGTGCTACATGTTTCACAACATGTAGTTTGTCTTTATATCACAGAGCACTACCAGTCAGCTCGGACAGTGTGGGTTTATGATTCTGCCCTGCTTCTGTGAGGCCAGACACATGTGACCACACTGTGAAGGAGGAGTCCATTATTGTTACATCATGTATGTCTCTGGCCTTCTCTCTCTTAAGAAGCATTGCCCATTCTATAGTAACAGCTCACCAAATGTTCAGGGAACTGCCAGTTTTCCGCCTTTTTCTTGAATCCTGTTCATAGGGAAGGATCTGATAATCAAGTGAGAAAGGTGGAAAACTTGCCAGGTGCCCAGTTAAATTTGTATCAGTACAGAAGGTGCGTAGAACTCATTGCAGGACAAGTGCAATCTGCTGCGCATAAGTACTGACGCTCAAAAACTCTATGCCTCTGCCTTAGATATTTAAGACACCTCTTAAAACATGTTCTAAGTATTCTTTACTCAGTCTCCTAATTATGATGATATTGGCACATGGATAGTAACATTGTTATCTATGGTGTTCTCATGCATTGTCACTTAGCATCGATAAAACTGTATGACCCCCTAGCTGTATGACCTCCTAGGCTGGTGCAATCTTCCAGTACTTACTTTATTCCAGTTTCATTCCCAACACCCAGGTGAGGTTTACTTATGGAACATAAACTTCACTTAATATTAATTTAGCTGTTCTACAAATAGGAAGCTATATCTATCTATCATTTTTTCCACATTTTTTATTGTTGTTCAAGTACAGTTGTCTCCATTTTTCCCCACACCTCTCCCCACCATGCCAGCCATCCCCACTTCTCACCCTTGATCCCACCCCTCTTTAGTTTTGTCTAGGATCCTTTATACATGTCCCTGAAAACCCTTCCCCTTTTTCCCTCCATTATCCCATCCTACCTCCCCTCTGGTTACTGCCCGTTTGTTTGTAATTTCAATGTCTCTGGTTGTATTTGGCTTGCTTGTTTGTTTTGTTAATTAGGTTCCACTTATTGGTGAGATTATATGGTATTTATCCCTCACCACCTGTCTATTTCCCTTAGCATAATGCTCTCCAGTTCCATCCGTGCTGTTATGAAGGGTAGGAGCTCCTTCTTTCTTTCTGCTGCATAGTATTCCATTGTGTAAATGTATCATAGTTTTTTGATCCACTCATTTACTGATGGGCACTTAGGTTGCTCCCAGCACTTGGCTATTGTAAATTGTGCTGCTGTGAACATTGGGGTGCGTAGGTTCTTTTGAACTGGTGTTCCAGGATTCTTAGGATATAATCCCAGCAGTGGAATTGCCACTATCAAAAGGTAGTTCCATTTTTAGTTTTTGAGGAAATTCCACAGTGGCTGTACCAGTCTGCATTCCCACCAGCAGTGCACTAGGGTTCCCTTTACTCTACCACCTTGGCAGCACTTGTTTGTTGATTTGTTTATGATGGCCATTCTGACCAGTGTGAAGTGGTATCTCATTGTGGTGTTAATTTGCATCTCTCTTTGATGGCTAGTGACGCTGAGCCTCCGTTCATATGTCTCTGGATCCTCTGTGTGTCCTCCTTGGGGAAGTGTCTGTTCATGTCCTTTGCCTATTTTTTAATTGGATTGTTTGTCTTCCTGGAATGGAGTTGTGTAAGTTCTTGAAATAATCCCCTACAATAGAATATTTAAAAGTCAAATCACAATGCCTTGTGGGTTATCAGAAATTTTATATCAGGTTTGCCAACACTTCTTTAGTTTTAGGTTGGTTCATATTAGGTTAGCTGCATAGGTTAGGTTGCCCTGGGTAACCACTTTTATTATAATGTATTTCCTAAAAATATATAAATCTATATTTATAAATTATATATTAAAAATATATAAATCAAGAGATTAATATATTTTTATACACTAATAGTAGAAGCATAAATTAGTAGTCACTCTGGTGGGTAGTGTTGTAGCATCTGTTAAAATTTAGACTCTGCATATCCTATGGCTGAACAGTTCTACTGCTCGAGTTTGTCCTAGAGTTCATCCCAACCATGTTCACAGGGGGCACATGAAGCAATATGTGTGGCAGCTTTGTTTGTATGATTGAATCTCATGAAATTGCTGATATCTGACCAATTCGGACTCACTGACATGGCAATTTCATAGGTTCAACTTGATAATTGGAGAACACAAAAATGTTCATTAGTAGAAGAATGAATAAATGATAATGTTCATAATTTATTTATTCATGATGTGCTCAGTATAATGTTATCTGTTTTTGCATAAAAACTACCCCAAAGCTTAGTGGCTTACATAACGGCCATTTAGCATTTCTCACAATTCTTTGGGCTACATGGGCTTGGCTGAGGGATTCTTCTGCCATATGTAGTATCACCTGAGATTACCTGGAGCTTGGCTAGGGACTAGCTGGGTCTGAATCTCTTTTCCATCTTCTCTTTCTTTCTCTCTCTCCCCAGTCCCCTCCCTCCCTGTCTTCTCCTTTCTCCCCCTCCTTTTTCCTCCTATTCCCTTCTCCTCCCCCTCCTCTCAACTATCTCCTCCCCCTTCCCACAGCATCTCTCATCATTCAGTAGTTTACTTTGAACTTTTTATACAAACTACTTGAATCTCAAAAGGGCAGAAGCTTCAAGGCCTCTTAAGACCTGAATTCAGAAGTTTTATTGTATCATTTTTACCAGATTTTGTTAGAGCCTGTCACGAGGCCAGCCCAGATTTGTATAGTGATTTCACTAAATGTTGGTGGCTATCTTTGGAAATTGTTTACTACATGGACTATGGAAAATGGTGGAACACATGAATTAATTTGCATAGATTTGTAAGACATACTCTTGAATAACAACAAAAAGCAGAATAATGTGTGGTGTTAGTTTTCTGTTGCTGTGGAACCAGTTAACCACAAACTTAGTGACTTAAAACAACTCCTATTCATTTTTTCACACTTCTTTAGGTTGGATGTCCAAGTGTACTTACCTAGGTTCTCTGCTTAGGGTCTCACAAGGCTGCAATCAAGGTGTCAGCCAGTCTGGGTTCTTCTCTGGAAGCTCTGGGGAAGAATCTGCTTCCAAGCTCATTCAAATTGTTGGCAGAATTCAGTTCCTTTTGGGTTATAAGACTGAAGTCCCATTTTCTTGCTGGATGCCAGTGGGGGACACTTCTGAGCTTCTAGAAACCACCAGTGCTTTTTGGTGTCTGTCATTTACAAAGCCAGCAAAGAAGCATCAAACATGCTTTGAATCTCTTTGACTTCTCTTATGTTACTACCTAGAGAAAACTCTGCTTTTAAAGGGCATATGTAATTAGATTAAGTCCACTTGAATAATCTCTCTTTTGATCAGTGTAAAATCAACTCATTAGCGACTTTAATTATATTTATAAAGTTTCCTTTACCATATAACATAAGCAGGATGTGATACCTCATATTAACACTTCTGGAGAATAGTCAAGGAATTTTAGGGGAACATTTCAGCATTCTACCGACTGCACACATAAACTCACAGATAGCTCCCAAAGCAATACAAAATGCATATGAATATATATAGAAAATTACCTAAAAAAAACTAAATATTTACACATAAAGAGTTTACTACATTAACTATAGTAGTTACCTCTGGGGAGTAGACCCCAAATTTGAAAGTTGGGTGGTATTTATCCTTAATAGGAACGTTTCAATTCCTTAACACAGAAATTTTGTTCCTGCATTTATATAATTAGAAAGTTAAATAATGTGTTAAAATAGAATTTGAGGGGTCAAACACTCCATTTCCCTCACTCTATATAGAATTAACTGTGCCTGAACCAGTGCACAGTAGCGCCCCCTATATCTCGCTGCACTGCCTTCTGCGTGACTGCCTGAGGAGTCACCTGCCATCATTCTGCCAGTGTAATTCATCACAGCCTTATCCAGGGCCAATATTCACCAGCTGGTGCCTTTATAGCCACATAGTTGTCATCATATTAAAATCTTCCACATTAATTGGCAAACAGCCACTGCCCAACCTCCCTAAGTGTCCTTCAACCAACTAGAGTATCCTCACATCCGCAAGTCTGGGACCCCCAAGACCTCCAGACCTCCTGCACCCAGCAGGAGTGAATGTCTGACCCCTGCTACAGTGCAGCCCCCAGGGCTGCGGCAGTGTTTAGGCCATGTCCTTTCTTTTCCCTTGGACAGTGTTTTCTCCTACCCTCACTGATTATTCTGTGTTGTGAACATTAACTCTCTGCCTAGTCTCAGTTTTAGAAGTACATTTAGAAGCACCTTTCACAGGCGTCTCTCCCTTCTCCTCTATCAAATGGTAAATGAACAGAAACCAAAACTATTTTTTCACAAACCATAACAGTAATTGGTACGTGTTCTGCCTACTGTGACTAGCTGTATCTGAAACCACCACAGATATATTTATATGTTCTCTCCTTTACCATTTAGAAAGAAGAAAGCTAACACTGCATTTTCATTAGAAATAAGTGAGGAGAGGTTGAACACATCATTAGATGTCAGATGTTTGCTTATAAAAACCTCAGGGAGAAAAGGGTTTGTTTCCCTGTTTCCACAGTCAGTAGCATAGTGTTTTATTGACTTTGGGCTTCACTCAGAAATCATTGCTGGATGTCAGGCTTCCTAAATTGTACACTCAGGCAAGTTCAGGCAACCATAAGCGGTGTGCGGGCATGGCTATTCCAACATGGAATGATGTTTGCATTTAAAGGTAAGCCATCAAACTCCTGAGTAATTGTAAAGAAGATAAATTCTTCCATACACAAAATAAAAGTGTTAGTTTGTCAGGACTATAGAGGCACAACATAGTTAAGTTGCCGAAGCATAAATATTTGGGGGAAATAGCCAAGCAAAATGTTTGTGTAGCAGAGCCTCTATCTTGTTAGAATACAGATTAGATCGTTAAGAAACAATGTTTCACCCACTTATCAGAGTTTGCATACAGTGAAGTCTATTAATTGAGTGAGTATGGAGAACACTGATATACCATCTCATTCCATCGGGACTATTTCTCTGTCTTTATCAATGGTTCTGCCTTGAATCCTGAGGACTGGTAGAAAAGAGATACAGTAATTTTTTTTGACTGCTCTTTCTGGTCTTTACCTTGCTTTATCCCTGGATTCGTAGATTTCATCAGTAACTTCATTTAGTTATAGAGTGCCCTGGGGGGAGGGGCAGTCACACATTAGGTCTGAACTCATTTACTAGAGTAAATGAAAGTAAATAGGTAAGAAAGTTCAAGCAACCTCCCTTGGTATGAAAAGGAAAACTAAATGGAACTGGGTATCAGATAAGTAGCAATTTGTTCATTCAGACTTTTAATTAAACTCAGATTAATAGATCTCAAGATGAGGTATTTTAGCAAATTATGTGACTAAGAATTCTCATTGGTTCCACCTCTTCAACTCCTTACTCTTGAAAAGTCGCATTATAGATTTTTAAAAACATTCAAGTGATGTCAACATGGTAATATTATTACTTGGTAAATAAATTCCTATATCGTTGATGACTCATGGAAGCATAAGATGTTCACCTCTAAAATCAGTATCCATGTCCTTCTCCCAGTACTCCCTAACCCTTCCACAAATCCAGTGTCCTCTTTAGTGATCATCGCCTAGGCTAGCACCAACATGGAAAGTTGGTTATCGTATTCCCACATCCTTATAAAGTCCATGTGATCTCTGTGTGTTGTTTTTGAGAAAAATTAAGCAAAACAATGTGAATTGTTTTGGTGTGAATGGATCCAATGTGAATGGATCTCCAATTGTTATCATGTTTTAGTTCACTGGGCTTCAAAAGGAAAATGGAATAGATCTGGACATCAAATAAAAATAGGAGTTTGGCCCTGGCCAGTGTGGCTCAGTTGGTTGGAGAATTGTCCAGTAACTGAAGGGTTGTGGGTTTGATTCCCAGTCAGGGCACATCCTTCCATCCCCAGTCCAGGTGTGCATGATCCCTGCTCAATGCACGTACAGGAGGCAACCAATCAATGTTTCTTTCTCACATCCATGTTTCTCTCTCCTCCTTCCTCTTTCTCCCAAAGCAATGAAAAAATGAAGAGTTTGTTCAAATAATCCTTCCATTAGAATGAAATTATCTCAAACTCTGAGAGTTTCTCTTGTTCACAACTGTATGCTGAGTGTGTGGCAGCTACTTGCATGGGGCTCAGGTGACAAAGTGGCCAAAGAGGACTTCAGTAGAACTTCTAGTTTATCTCCTACCTCTTGTAGATGAAGACTTTGAGCCAGATCTGTGAAGTGATCTTAAGTCCACAGAAGTGACAATTCCCTAATTAGAAACCAAAAGAAGGTTTTGTATCAGGTATTGATTATTCAATCTCTTGGGAGTTTGCGTGCTTCCTGGTTGGCTCTTAATTGCATAAAATGCAACCAAGTGTATATTGGGGACACTTTTTACCAGAGGAGTACCACTCCTGGCTTTTGTTCCCCCTCTCTCATCTATTTTTCTGCAGGGAAGTGGGTGACATCTAGTTCTGCTTGTCATTTGGGGGCGGTTTATTCTATAGTCTTCCCTCTGCTGTGCAGTAGGGGTCCTGCCCCTGAAGGAGAGACCTGCAGTTGTCCAGGGACCTGGCAGTGTATCTAAACACCTGATGAATATTAGCATGCTTGTCTACCTAAAGACCCAGTGCATGCCCCTAACAGCTTCATCAGTAACAAGGGTCTTAATTGATTCTGCATTTACCTGACATTGTCACTTTCATTGGATTCCAAGACTAGACAAGAAAGAATAGGTGGTTTTTCTTTTATGCCACTCAAAATTCTAGCAGTCTGAAAAAAAAAAAAAAAAAACCTCCTTCAAATCAATCGTGTCACCAAGAGGTAAGCACTATTAGAAATCTCACATATTTTTTTCATTGTTATTTTTATATGTGTGAGTTAGTATGCATGGCTATGTAGGTATTTGATTCAGTGCTAAAAAATTATTATCTTGCTGGCTATGAAGTTTCTCTTTCTGCTTTTTTAAAAATTAGAATATATACCAAAAAATGTAAACACCACCTAGATGGTTACTACTTTGCAATTCTCTGTTCAGTACTGCATCATCTCTAAGTGTTGGGGGAAGAAGTGGTTGCCTGATTCTCTTCAAGAGCTTCACATGCTTTTGGGACTCCTCAGCACTGCTGTTATTCCAGAAGTCCTCTGAAGCAAGTATCGCTGTGAGCCCTATTTATACTGTTATGTTGTTATCCTGGTCCAGGGGCTAGCAGACCACTGCCCACTGGCCAAATACCCCCACCCGCATCTCCTTTCCCTCTGTGTTTGTATGGTCAACAAGCTAAGAGTGGTTTTTACATTTTTAAGAAGAGTTTTAAAAAAGTAAGAATATGCAAATCAGACCTAAATGGCCTAAAAAGCTTAAAATATTTAATATCTGGCCTTTACAGAAAAATGTTGTCACCTGCTGGTAAGGTTATATTTAAATTTACTATGAATATTTAACATTATTTCCCCACTTAAGAAAGAAATAAGCTATATCTGTGTGAAAAATGATTTGAAATTTGGGAGAAGCATGTGTAAACGATGCCTCAGAGCATCATGTAAGTGGGTGGGGCACTATGTGTGGATGCCCAGTGATGCTGGGGGCATGGATGGTGATAGTAACCCTCTTGAGAGAGGTAGTTTCAGGGGGTGGAAACTTTATTAGTTGGTACATGTATTTCAGGTGAAAAACCAGGGTGAGATCAAATTTTTGGAACCACAGCGCAGAGACAGATACAATGTAGTTGTATTTAAGGCAGATAAAGCAAGAAAAGAGATTCAGAGACTAGTGAAAACACTTTACTAAGCCTTTTCTCATGGTATTTTATTTATTCCTGAAATCAACCCCACAAAGTATGTGTTATTCATGTTTTACAAATGAGGAAATCAAGATTCTGTGGTTTCAAACAACTTCTCTAGGTTATATAGTAAATAGAATCCAGATTTGAAAACATATCTGTTTGGCTCTAAATATCCACAACATTGTCTCCATCATGTACATATTTTCTGTATATATCATACACATTTCTGTGATGTTACTATGCAAAATGGTGATGGTGGATTCCAAGGTAAAACTGTGTAGCATTCATTCATTCTGGATACATTGAATTCTCTTTAGTATGACATTCAAGTCTATTCCCAGGCATGTGTCTGCTCCTCTGGCCACTTTCCTCTCCCCTAATTTTTTTCTTACCATGGATGACATGCTGGTTCCCAAATTCAGCTGTTCATCATGCTTCTTGCATTATTGAACACAGCTCCCTCTGCCAGGGAGGCCCTTCCCAGTGTTTAGAAACATCTATTCATCCTTCAACCACCACCTCAAATATCACATTCTCTTAGAAGCCATCCCTGACTCCTCTTGTCAGTTACACAAGATCTTCCGAACTTGTTAGAATTGTTCTTTTTGAATAGTCAGAAATGAAGCACTTGTGCATCTCTTCTTCAGTTGACTGTGAATCCTTAAGAACCAAGATTAGATATGATTGTTTAACTCTAGCACTTAGCACAAATCCTGACATAGTGAGATCTCCGTAGCTTTTGGTGGCTTAGTGAATGAAAGAAAGAATGAACCAACAAATGGATGAACAATGAAGGAAGGAAGGAGGGAGGGAGGGAGGGAGGGAAGGAAGGAAGGAAGGAAGGAAGGAAGGAAGGAAGGAAGGAAGGAAGGAAGGAAGGAAGGAAGGAAGGAAGGACAGGGGAGAGTTGCTTTCCCAATCAGGTGCACTGTGTGTATGTTGTACTCCCTGCAGAACTCACTCTGTTCCTAGGTCATCAGCATCTGCCACACTGATAACTTCCTATCTGGTAAGGTGCTGTGATCCATGCCAATCCATTGCTCTTGACTAACATTTACAAACACTTTAGGATCTGTCCTAGTTCCTCTAGGGTCTGAGAACAAAGACCTGCACTGAATATGATTTTACCTCAGCATCAAGTGTTTACCAAATGTTATGTTTACCATGTAGCCACCTAATGTTGTTTTGGTACATCCCTCCTCAACCCCCAGCATATTCATGATGACTGCGGTTCTGTTGCTGTCGGTGGGCAGCATAGGTCTGTGCTGGGCAAGTCCCTCTTCAGAGGGCCTAGTCTTTAAGGCAGACACATAGCCTGTAAGTGGTTACTAATCCAGTTCTCTCTAAAAACACCTAAGGCACTTTTAACTTGGGGTGTGTGTGGTTATTTTATGTATCAGTTTGACTGGGCTAAGGGATACCTATCCAGAAGCTGGTAAAACACTATTTCTTTGTGCCTGTAAGGGCATTTCAGGGAGAGATTAGCATTTGAATTAGTAGACTTAGTAAGGAAAAGCCATCCTGCCTTTCCAGTATGTGAGGGCATCACTCAATCCATTGAGGGCCGAATAGAACAAAAAAGTGGAGGAAGAGTAAATTTTTTCCCTCTTCTTTACCTGGGAGGCCTGTGTTCTCCTTCCCTTAGTCATCGCACCTTCATACTCCAGGACTTACACAAGCAGCCCTCCTCCTCACTCAGGCCAGGGGACCCAGATTAGGTTACACCACTGCCTTTCCTAGTTCTCCAGCTTGCACACAGCAAGCAGATGGTGGGGCTACTTGGACTCTGTAACTGTGTGAGCCAATTCCTATAATTAATAGGCTCTTATATATACTCTATTGGTTTTATTATTTCTCTGAAGAACTGATACAGTGTGGATTTTTAGCCTAATATTGCAAATGACCACAGTAAAAAGGCCCTTATAATCCTCTTGTAGGAAAATCTCATTAACTATTAGTTATTAGAACATTGTTGACTGGGTTTTTCTTACACCATTACAGACAGGGTCACTGAGGCACAGAAACACAAAGGTGTTCTGAAGCAGAGCACCCAAGATGCTCTGTTTTGCCAACTGCACGGTCACTGTGACATCAGTCCTGATTTCATCTGCCTTCCTCAGCTTCTGGGAAGGAACAGTGGACCCAGAGCAGGGTGCAGCATTCGCATGATAATTCAGTGCAGCCCCGCCTGTATACGTATTGCATCGTTTTAAATTTTCATAAACTATAATCTATAATGGCTCCCAAAGCACCCACTATTTTCTCCCTACTACATATCATGCATTTTTAACTGTCTGTGATTACACAATTACGCGGTAGGCCATTGGGGCTCACAGGAGTTATTAGCTCAAAATGTTTCCATTTCCATAACCTGGCACCAGGGACAGTTCGTGCCCGAGGGGGTGGTGGGTCTGTTCACCTAGGTGCCTGAGTAAGGGGAGCCCCCACTCTCAGTCTAGAGTTTCTCAAAGGAGTGGAGCTCCTCACTGAACTTGAACATGGCAGATGACAGCAGAAACTCAGCACCAGCCCAGGAACTGGGGAGGTGTTCCAGACCAGGAGGAAATGGAGAAAATTAACTGACATTCCTTTTCCATCCCCATCATCCCTCCCAATGAATAGATTTTAGTGAAAAATCACCACTTTGGGTGGGGAGAGGATGAAGAGGGTAAAGTGGGTGAAATTCAAGGTGACGGAGGAGACTAGACTTCAGGTGTTGAACACACAATGGAGTATGTAGACGTTGTTTTATAAAGTTGTACACCTGAAATTTATGTAATGTTATCAACCATTATTACCTCAATAAGTTTAATTTTAAAAAGTACCAAACTGCGTCTCTTTGGCACACTCAGTATGCCTTGACTTTTTAACTCTTTCCATGAGAAGACTTTAGTCTTGTCTGTGTTGCTCCTGTGATTCAAAACCTGCATGAGTGTGTATTATTTTAACACATCACATAGGTCAGGTGTGTGTCAGCACAGACAAAACAGACTAAAGTCATATATTCCTGAATGATGTGTGAGAATAACACCTACAGAAGTTTTTATTGGGGTCAACAATTCTGTGGTGCAGAACATTTATTGATACATTTATTTATTTCCTTCATTAAAAACTGTGAAATATTCTCTCTAAAAAGTTTCTCATAACACCTCACATTTTCCTAAAAGGTTATCCTCTTACCCCTGTGTGTTCACCTACGAGGTGTTGAGAAAGAATGTATTCAATGTCATGTTTGCCTCTGCTTGCCCATAGCTATAAGAATGTGCTTTACGGTAAAGGTGTATTGAATAATAATAATAATAATAATAATAATAATATACCTTTCTTTGCAAATTTTTAAAAAGCATTTTAAATCTTAAACTTTATAAACAACAAAAACAAGGACATTACTTTAAAAATAGTACATGTGTTAGCTTGGATGAAAGGGACTAGAAAATAAGCAGATTCAGAAAAATATTTTATTTAATAGGGAGCTTTGAAAAACATTAAGTGATAAAGATCATTTTGCTGTCCTTTTGTGTTTTTATATATTTTACTCAGGTTCTATTTTGTCTAGTCTCTTTTTTTTAATGTTTCAATGTAGCTTTGATATCTGTATTCAGATTTTTGGAGAGAGAAACTGTCAATTAGAAGTGGAAATAGGACGAAAGTTAGATATTGGAAGCTATAGGGAGGGACTGTGCAATAAAAATTTCCTTTACAACTGGATACTTTGCTTAAGTAAAAAATGTATCCAGGTGTTCCCTTAAATAAGCAATGAATGCCTTGAAAATACATGGTTACCTTTTACTTTCTCACCCTACCACATAACTCCCTCAACGCACTGGTCCACCAGCATTCTGGATGGAGTCTGGCTGGGTGGCTCCATTCTGTGCAGCTCTGCCTCCTGCTTCTGCTGATGCTCCTGATTTCAGAACACTCTGCCTTTCCTTCTTTGACAGCCTGAATTCCTCTTTTCATTTACAGCCTAATTCAGTTTGTGTCAATCCAACTCTTCTCTCCTTCCTTCGAAACCCTTCAGTACTTACACTCTTTATTCCAGCACCATCTCCAAATGATGGAACACCTTTTCTGACTCTAATTATTGCATGTCTATTTGCTTTCTCTCCACAATTATGTTGTAAGTTCCTTGAGAGTAGGCCACGTACCCCACAGTGTTAATTAAAAGCTTGCTAGCTAAGCTTTCATTGGAGTACCATTAGATTAATTTAAAAAAAGAAAAACCTCAAATGCTCTTTAGAGATTTAAAGAAGGGGTTAACACTTTCTGTCATGGTTCAGATAGTAAGTTTTTTGGGGCTTTGCAACCAAATGGTCTTCTCTGTAACTACTCAGCTCTGACATTCCAGCACAAAACTAGTTGTAAACAACAGGTATGCCAGTGGGTGTGGCTGGGTTCCAATAACATTCTATTTACAAAGCAGGCAGCTTGTGAAATTTTGCCAAGCCCTGATCTAAAGCATAGGACAACATCTCTTATAGAGAGCACCATGTTTAACCTCAAGTAACTGCCAGAGAGAGGACAGTGTAAGTCACATGGGGCATGAATCTCATTCACCAGTCCGAAGAAAGAACAGCATCTCAGAGTTTCCTTGACATGTTCCCAAAATATCCCCAGTAATGTTTTAATAGTTACTCAGAATATGATAAGTAATGACTTTCTGTGTTGTTTAAAAGTAATATTTATTCTGGAACCCTCACAGAGGGCTATCAGGAGTATACATAGGTCCAGTGTTTCTAGAAGCACTTTAGTATTATATATCCTAAATATATTACTAGTCTTTTATCCATCAATTCCCTGTTGGAAAATATGTTGAAGAAATTATTTTATTCAATATATGATTACTGAGGGCCTACAATGTGCCAGGCACTGGGCTAAGTGTTGGGTCACTATGGCAGTGAGCAGAGACTGAGCGACAGGATGTCAATTACAATCTTGTTCATCACAAAGAAAGTCAGTAACAAATTTTATATTCAGCAGTGGGTAGCAGTTAAACTCTGATATATCTATATGATGGAATATTTTACAACTATTAAAAATTATATTATAGAAATATTTTAATTGCATAGAAAGATATTCAAATATAATATTAAGTGAGCCCCAGCTGGTGTGGCTCAGTGGATTGAGTGCTAGCCTGTGAACCAAAAGGTCACTGGTTCGATTCCCAGTCAGGGCTCATGCATAGGTTGTAGGCCAGGTCACCAGTAGGGGGTGCATGAGAGGCAACCACACATTGATGTTTCTTTCCTTCCCTGCCTCTCTCCCTTACCTTCTCTCTAAAAATAAATAAATAAAATTTAAAAAAATATTAAGTGAAAGGTATGTTAAAATGTATAGAATTTTTTTCAAAACTTAAAAATGTACAGATATGCCTAGACAAAATAACATCATAATGACACCATATATTAACGATGACTTGTTCTTGATGGTGAAATTCCCAAAGATCATTCCTTTTGCATCTGTATTTCATATTTTTTTCTAAAATAACCATGCATCATTTATGTGAAAGCAAAAACACCTGAGAGATTTTTTTTAATTAAGCAAAATTCCTAACAATAAAGGGCATGGCCCCCATAAGAAAGAAGTTAAGGGTGACTTTTTGTTGGGCAAAAATAGAGAATTTTACTCCAGTAAAATTGTTGCTCAGTTGCCTATAAGATTATGAATGTTCATCTTTATGCATATTCAAATTTTAAAATCTTTCTCTCTCAACCAGGATATCATATAAAATTGAATCTTTTCCATTTCATTTTAACTTACCAAGGGTTAACCAGAAAATCTTTGTTTCAACCCTCCTCGATCTCCAAGTCCCCTTTGCTGCTCCAGCACATCCAGTCTTATGAATATAATTGAATCTCCCTTTGATGACTCAGTGTGCTGCAGGACCTCAGGGCTGCAATGCTGACCATCAATTATCATTGTATAGGACAAAAGATATAGATGTGGAAGATACAGAATATTGAACTGAGTCTGAAATGATTCCGGGATAGCCTCTGGAAATTGCTTTGTAGAATAAATTCCTGATGTCAGTGAGTTTTTGTTGTGTCTTTTCTCTTCTAAAAGCTTGCTAAGTTCAGGGAAAGAAAAAAGAAATACCCAGTGATTAGAACTTTCTAGTTACTTAAAGCCTGGTTTCTCTAGATTTTTAGTCCATTGTCTTCCACCTCTTTTTAAAATCTCATATAAAATGTGAAAAGCTTGCTGTTTCTATTCTGCCATCTCCGTGTCTTTCCATGGGCACTGGGTATCTATCCAATATTGACTAGACTAGGATTGTCTCTTGGGGCCAAGAGACCCAAAACATTCCATAGTGCTTTGTCAGCCAAAATCCTTACCTGATAGAAATCAGGTTGAAGTGAACAAACAGCAAATGTGGTTTGGAAGGAGGATAAGTCATAAAAAGGCAATCAGTGATCCAAATGGGATCTAAATTTTACATCTATATTCCCGAGGGATGTTGTTCTATAGTTTTTCTTTCTGGTGTTTGTCTGCTTTTGGTATGAGAGTAATGAGTGAGGAGTGAGTGGATGGGAGGTCTCTCTCATGCCCTTTGTCTTCATGAGGGTAGCCTGCTTTTCTGACTGACTGTCACACTGGTTTGAGTCTCTTTAGCTCTTAGGACAGCCACCTTCACCTCAAACCCCTGCTCCCCAATTCAGCAGCAGAGCTCCCCACCCAGGAGCTCTGAGAATTACCCCACCCAGACCTGGCTCTGACAAGAACCATAAACTGCAGGTTCCAGAGTTCAGAGTAATGAATCTGAGCTTACATTGAAACCCTGCTTCCCTTCTTGTGTGCAGCAGCAGGAATTACAGAGGTGCTGAGGTACCAATTCCCCTCAGCCCTCAGGGCACCCAGGTGGATTCACCTCATGCCCAAGTATCCTCTTCCATTTATACCAGTGGAGAATGCTAATATCTTCAGTTCCTACATGCATTGGAACTTGAAAGATTGGGAAGCAGTGATCATACTTCTTAAAAGAAGATCCAAAAACAGTTCTTGCTTCAAGATAAAATATCTGACAAAGATTAAGTCAAGTACATTTGGGGATCAATGCTCATGACAGGACTCATGTTACAGCCGAGGAACCTGAGCTGAAGATCCCTCATTTAGTTGATGACAGAGCTGGGACAAGCCAGCATGTCGGTCTCTTGCCCCATATTTTGGTCTTCCTTTTTTTGCACAGCAGCTATTGAGACTAGGGTGAACAGTGGGGGTTTTGGGTCATAAAAAGCATCATATAATTGGTAAGATGGAAAATGCATTGTCCTGGAAGTCAGGGGACCTGGATTCATGTTCTGTTCATGACTCTTGAACAAGTCACTGTGTTCTAGTTTTCATTCTATACATGATGCAGATGAAGAAATTGAGAATTCTTCGAGAGTGTGGCAAAGCTTGTCTAAAGTAGCAGAAGCTAAAGGAAATAACTTGTACAAGTTTCAGCAGCTGGTTAGTGGCAAAGCTCAGCCTCCAATAGAGCTTTCTCTCCTCCAGTATCACCTTTCCTGGTGTTTTCTGAGCCACTGCATTTCAAAGGACACAATTACATTAAAAGAGAACATTTTGTCCCATCATCAGGACTTGTTTTTATGTTGGCAGGAAACAAAATGCTGACAGTAGTTAAGTAGTGAAAAGGTTTGGGTTTTTTTTTTTTTCTTCCTAGCTTTTACCAGAAAAAGATTCTTTCTAAAGAGTCACCATCTGAAATGTGTGAAGTTGTGAAATGACCTTTCATCACTGCATGCATGGAGCTTCCGTAACAGGGTCAGCAAGCAAAATCCTCCCCTGGAGAAGAGAGGGTCTGCCTGAAAACACGTCTTTCTGTTTCTCTTCTTCTGGCCCAGCAAAGGGAAGAAATACCCATTGTTAATTCAAATTAGATTTAGCCCAAACATGTTAATCTTGAAACTCTAAAATAGGATGGTTCTATAATTTGGGGAAATGGAACGTCTGTTAGTATATATTCAAACATCTGTGTTTGTAAAAACTGTTGTGTATCATGCTGCCTTTAGAAGCAATGCAAATACAGCTCTAGTTCTATAAATATGTGGATGGAATCTACTCCACTCTCCATAGTTTTCTTGTTAAATTTTACTGACTGGAATTGCTTTTCTAAAATAAGATCCCTCAAACAGCTAATACCAAATGTATGGCTAGTTGTCTAAATAACTAGACTATTTGTCCACCTGATAGTCATTCTTTCCTTTCTTCTGCTTATTAATAGAATCACTATAGTGTTGAAGGTGATGACTGAAGCTTTTAAAAACTATATTTTCTACCTTCCTTTGCAGAAAGAAGTAGTCAGCAGGATGTCGGATGGAATTTGTTCATGAAACTTAATAGAAGGCTCTTTAATGGGACTTTACCTTTTGCTTTCTTCACTTTACTTGCTTCTTCTGCTTCCTGTGATGTGGACCTGATGGCTCTACCCCCATCCTATGACAATGATTGGCCTTGAGGGTGGAAACAATATACTTCAAGGACTACAGAGCAGGCCATAGCTAGTGTTAGCCTGAAACACTGATGATACTGTGCACCCACTGTTATCCAGGTAGTTCAGGTAGCATGAGAGTATACACCTCTAGTCTTCTTTAGGTGAGTGCAAAATAATCTTCATTTGTGTAAACCACTGTTAATTTGACTCTGTTACAAGTACCTGAAGATTCTGCCTATATGAGACAATAATCACATAGATACTAGAATTGTACTATTAAGCTTTGAATTTACAATTAATTTTTTTCTTTTCAATTGTGTAGGATTGGTCATCAGGTAGTTGTAAAATATGTCATTTAGAAAGCTCATGCTTTGGATTATACAGTATATAGAACATATAGAAGTAAAGTAAGGATATAAAATATTAAGTGGGTTTTGAAAATTAATTTTTTTAAAGTTACATGCATAAAATATAGTTTTATGTGCAGTTTTATTAGTATTGTTAAATGCATAAAGTTAGGTAAACAGCAACACAATTGGGATGCAGAAAATTTCTTTCACACCAAAGAAGCTTCCTTATGCTATCCTTACGTAGTCATTTATTTTTATAGGTCTGTTTTTCACTCTATCATCCTTCATTTATCTTTATGTTTATCCCATTGCTAAAACCACACTTTCTTATTTACTGTAGCATTATACCAATTATTAAAATCAGGCAACCTGAACTTTTCAATGTTCATTTAAGGAAAAAACAGTGTTGGCTATTATGATTCTTTTGCCTCTCCACAAAATGATTTTTATACATTGACCTTGTATCTGCAACTTTGCATTTATAGTTCTAGGGAAGTTTTCTTTTTTTCCTGATAGATCCTTTGGGATTTTCTACATGGACAATCACGTTACTTGAGTATAGACAATTATATTTCTTCTTTTCTCAATATGAATGCTTTTTAATTTTTTTTTTGCCTTATTTCTTTGGCTAAGAAGACTTCTAGTATGATGTTAAATAGGAATATTGAGTACAGAAATTCTTTCTTATTCCCAATCTTAGGATGAAAGCATTCAGTGTTTCACTACTGATTGATGTTAGCTTAGGTGTTTTTTTTTCTTCTTTGGTAGAAGTTTTCTTCTAATCTTCATTTAATGATATTAGTAAAGATTTACTGAGATTAGTAAGATTTTTATCAGTAAAAATCTTCATTTTTACTGATATTAGTTTCTTTTCAACTATCTTTACATCTGTTAAAATGGTCATATGTTTCAGTATTTTTAGGCTGTTAATATGGTAAATTTCCCTGATTGATCTTTGAATGTGGAAATAATGTTACATTCCTATGACAATTTTCACTTGGTTGGAATATATTATCCTTTTTATATATTGCTGGACCATGTTTGGTAATATTTTGCTGAGAATGCTTATATCTGTGATTGAGAGTGCAGTGTTCTGTAGGTTTCTTTTCTGTGTTGGTCTGGTTTTGGTACTAGTGGTAATGCTGACCTCATTAAATGAGTTAGGCAGTGTTTGTGCTTCTTTTGTTTTGGGAGAGACAGACTTAGCATTAATTCCTTCCTTAAGTGTGTAATTCACCAGTGAATCCATCTCAGTTAAAGGTCCTTTTTTTTTGGCGAGAGAGTTATAACTACAAATTTAATTTTTAATAGAGATGACTATTTGGTTTGTCTGTTTCTCTTTGAGTGAATTTTAGTACTCTGTGTCATTTATAGAATCGGTTTATTTCATCAAAATTGTTGAGCTTATTGGTGTAGAGTTGTTTGTAATATTCCTTTATAATTATTTTAATGCTTATGAGATATAGAGGGATATTTGCTCCTTTGCTATTGATATTTTAAAATGGTATCTTCTTTTGTTTTTTGGTCAGTCGAGGCTGAGAAGTTTAATCAATTTTATTGAACTTTTCAGAAACCATTTCAGGGTTACGTTGTTTTTTCCTTGTTTTTCTCTTTTTAACTTTATTGGTTTCTGTTCCTAATTATTTAATTCCTTCAGCTTGTTTTAGATTTAGTTCGCCCTTCTTTTCTTTCCTTTTCTTCTTCTTTATTTTTTTTTTTACTTTTTTATGTTAGAAGATTATATGATTGATTTCAGAACATTCTTCTTTCCTAAAATAAACATGTAATGCCATAAAATCCTATCTAGGAACATTTATAACTCCATCCTACAAAATTTGATATGTTATATTTTTAGTTAATATTAAATTTTTTTTGTTCTTTGTGACATGCTCCTTGACCCATTACTTAGAAATGCATTGCTTAATTAGCAATTGTATGGAAAACTGTCAGATATTTTTCATGATTAATTTTTACTTTAATTTTATCAATAACAGAAAACATACTTTATATCATTTACATTTTTAAAAATTTGTTAAGGATTGTTTTATGACCAAGAGTATGTGGTGACTGTTCCATACGTAATATATATTTACCTTTGTTGGTTAAAGTTTTCTATAAATGGCAAATATTCCTAATCAGTCAGTAGTACAGGTTTAGGTCTTCTAGATCTTAGTGATTTTTTAATTTAATCTTTATTTTATTTTTTCCGATTACCATTTAGTACTCTTATACCCCTCTGCCCCAAACAATCACTACACTGCTGTCCATGTCCATGAGTCCTTTTTCCTTTTTGCTCAATCCCTCCACCCTCTAACCTCCCCCACCCCACCTTTAGCTGTCATCCTGCTCTCCAATTATGAGTCTGCTCGTTTAGTTTGTTCATTAGATTCTATATATGAGTGAAATCATATGGTATTTTTCTTTCTCTGGCTTATTTCATTTAGCATGATGTTCTCCAGGTCCATCCATGCTGTTGCAAAAGGTAAAATTTTCTTCTTTTTTATGGCTGAATAGTATTCAGTTGTGTAAATGCCCCACTGTTGTTTTATCCACTCATCTACTGATAGACACTTGGGCTGCCTCTATATCTTGGTGATTATAAATAACACTGCAGTGAACATGGAGGTGCTTTTGAATTAGTGTTTTGGGCTCCTTTAGATATATTCCCAGAGGTGGGATTGCTGGGTCAAAAGGCAGATCCATTTTTAATTTGTTGTGTTATCTCCATACTGCTTCCCACAGTGGCTGCATGAATCTGCATTCCCACCAACAGAGCAAAAGGGTTCCCCTTCTCCGCATCTTCACCAGCACTTGTTTGTCAATTTATAGATGATAGATATTGACAGGTGTTAGATGGTATCTCATTGTGGTCTTAATTTGTATTTCTTTGACCATTAGTGATGTTGAGCTATCTATATATCCTCTTTGGAGAATTGTCTATTCAGGTCCTTTGCTCATTTTTAAATTGGGTTGTTTGTACTTTTGGTGTTGAGTTTTATAAGTTCTTAATAAAGTTTGGATATTAACCCCTTATCAGATGTGTCAGCAAATATGTTCTCCCATTCTGTGGGTTATCTTTTTTTATTTTGGTGATGATTTCCTTCACCGTGCAAAATCCTTTCAGTTTGATAAGTGCCATTTGTTTGCTTCTTTCTTTTGTTTTTCTTGACTGGGGAGATATATCTGATAAAATACTGCTATGAGCAATGCCCAAGATTTTGCTGCCTATGATTTCTTCTACAGTTTTTATGTTTTTTATGATTTCATTTTGAGCTTATAGTTCTTGTGTGTGGTATAAGAAGATGGTCTATTTTCATTTTTTCTGCACATATATGTACAATTTTCCTAACATTATCTATTGAATAAACTATCTTTAGTCCATTGTATGTGTTTGCTTCCTCTGTCAATTATTAACTGACTGTAAAGGTGCAGGTTTATTTCTGGGCTCTCTATTTTGTTCCATTGATCTATGTGTCTGTTTTATTCCATTAACATGCTATTTTGGATACTGTGACCTTATAATGCAATTTCACATTAGGTAGCATGATTCCTCCAACTTTGTTCTTCTTTCTCAAGATTGCTGTTGCTATGCAGAGCCTTTTGTGGTTCCATATAAATTTTTGAAATATTTGTTCTAGTTCTGTGAAATATGTCATTGGTATCCGGATAGGTATTGCATTGAATACATAGATTGCTTGGGTAGTATGGGCATTTTAATGATGTTATTTCTTCCTATCAATGAACGTGTTATGTGCTTTCACTTATTTGTATCTTCTATGTTTTCATTGTCTTATTTTTCCTTTGATTTTATTTTTTTTTCATTTTTTATTGTTGTTCAAGTTCAGTTGTCTCTATTTTCACCCCATCATGTCCCCGCCACCTCATCCATCCCCACCTCCCACCCTCAGACCTACCTGCTTTGGCTTTGTCCATGGGTGCTTTATAAATGTTCCTTCATGGCCCTTTCTTTATTTTCCCCCATTATCCCTCTCCCACCTCTTCTATAAAGGAGCCCCTACCCTTTGCAACAGTGTGGATAGAATTGGAGATCATTATGCTAAGTGAAATAAGCTAGGTGGTGAAAGACAAATATCATGTGATCACACCTATAAGTGGAATCTAATCAACAAGACACAAAAGCAAGCAGAATAGAGACATTGAAATAAAGAACCATCTTCATTGTCTTAAAACTTTTCCAAGTACATGTCTTTTACTTCCTTGGTTAGGTTTTTTCCTAGGTGTTTTATTCTTTTTGAAGCAATTGTGAATGGTATTGTTTCTTAATTTCCCTTTCTGTTAGTTCATTATGGGCATATAGAAATGCAACTAATTTCTGGTTATTAGTTTTGTATCCTGCTACTTCACTGAATTCACTTATCAGTTTAGGTTATTTCTTGGTGGAATCTTTGGGGTTTTCCACATACAGTAGCATGTCATCTGAAAATAAAGACAGTTTTACTTCTTTCTTTCCAATTTGGATGCCTTTTATTTCTTCTTGTTGTCTGACTGCTTTGGCTAGGACTCCCAGTCCTATGTTGAATAAGAGAGCTGAAAGCGGGCGTCCTTGTCTTGTTCCTGATACTAAAAGGAATGCTTTTATTTCTCACATTGAGTATGATGCTGGCAGTGGGTTTGTCATATATAGCCTTTATTATATTTAGCTATGTTTCTTCTAATCCCACTTTGCTGAGAGTTTTTATCATAAATGGATGCTAGATTTTGTCAAATGATTTTCTGCATCTGTTGATATGACCATGTATTTTTTTATCCTTCATTTTGTTTATGTGGTGAATCATATTTATTGATTTGTGAATGTTGTGCCAACCTTGTATTCCCACAATAAATCTCACTTGATCATGGTGTATGATCTTTTTGATCCACTGTTGTATTCAGTTTGCTGATATTTTGTTGAGTATTTTAGTGTCTATGTTCATCAGGGATATTGGCGTGTAATTTTCTTTTTTGTATTGTCTTTATCTGGTTTTGGAAGTAAGATAATGTTAGACTTGTACAATGAGTTTGGGAAAATTCCATCCTTTTGAATTTTATGAAATAATTTGAGAAGCAGAGGTGTTAGTTCTCCTTGGAATGTTTGGTATAATTCAACTGTGAAGGCCTCCTGTCCAGGGCTTTTGTTTGTTGGGTGTTTTTTGATGACTGTTTTAATTTCATTAGGTGTAATCTGTCTATTCAGATACTCCGATTCTTCCTGATTTATTTTTGGAAGATTGTAAGTTTCTAGGAATTTGTCCACTTCATCCAGGTTGTCTAGTATGTTAGTATATAGTTGTTCATAATATTATCTTACAATCCTTTGTATTACTTTGGTGTCAATTATTTCTCCTCTTTCATTTCTGATTGTATTTATTTTGGGCCTTTCTCTTTTTTCTTGATGAGTCTGGTTAAGGTTTGTCAATCTTGCTTATGTTTTCAAGGAGCCAGCTCTTGGATTCATTGATCTTGTTTTGTGTCCTTTTTTTTCAACTCTATTTCATTTATTTATGCTCTGATTTTTATTATTTCCTTCATTCTACTCACTTTGGGCCTTATTTGTTGTTCTTTTTCTAATTTCTTAAAGTGTGATGTTAGATTGTTTCTCTGAGGTTTTTCTTCTTTTTTTGAGATAGGTCTGCAATGCTATGAACTTCTCTATTAGGATTGCTTCTATATTAGGATATCCTACAAATTTGGATTGTTGTATCCTCATTTTTTGTCTCAAGGTATCATCTGATTTTTTCCTTGATCTTGTCATTGACCCATTCATCATTTAATAACATGTTATTTAGCTTCCATGTCTTTGTGTGTTTTTCAGTGTTCTTTTTGTGATTCATTTCTAGTTTCATAGCACTGTGGTCAGAGAAGATGCTTGATATGATGTCAATCTTCTTAAATTTATTGAAACTTGTATTGTGTCCTAAAATGTGGTCTATCCTAGAATATTTTCCATGTGCACTTGAAAAGTATATATATTCTGATGTTTTGGGGTGAAATGCTCTGAAGATATCAATTAAATCCATTTGATCTAGTATCATTTAAGGCTAGTCTCCTTGTTGATTTTCTGTCTGTAAAGTCTATTCATTGAAATCAGTGGGGTGTTAAAATCCCCAACTATGAATGTATTTCTGTCTCTCTCTCTCCTGTAATGTCCTTCAAGATTTGCTTTGTGTATTTAGGTGCTCCTACATTGCATGAATGTTTACTATGGTCATATCCTCTTGCTGGATTTTTCACTTTATCCTTATGTAATGTCTTCCTTTGTCTCTTACTATAGCCTTGGTTTTAAAGTCTATTTTGTCGGATATAAGTACTGCTACTTCAGCTTTTTATTCCTTTCCACTTGCATGAAGTATCTTTTTCTATCCCTTTGATTTTAGTGTGTGTATCTTTCAATCTGAGATATGTTTCTTGGAAGCAGCATATATATGGGTCTTGTTTTCTTATCTGTTCAGCTACTCTTTGTATTTAGGTTGGAGTATTTTTGCCATTTACATTTAAGGTGATTCATATTTAGTGCCATTTTATTGTTAGACTATTGTCTTCTATTATTTTTTTCTTTCTCTTTTTCTTCTTTTTCTTGAAGCAAGTCCTTCAACATGTGTTGCAGTGTTGGTTTGTGTTAACAAACTCCTTTAGCTTTTTCTTGTCTGGGAAGCTTTTTATTTATTCTTTGATTTTAAATGATAGCTTTGCTGGGTAAAGTAGCTTTGGTTGTAGGTCCTTGTTTTTCATGACCTTAAATATTTCATGCCATTCCCTTCTAGCCCAAAATGTTTCTGTCAAGTAATCCAGTGAGAGTCTAATTGGTTTTCCCTTGTGGGTAACTATCTGCTTTTCTCTTGCAGTTTTTAGGATTCTCTCCTTGTCTTTAAGCTCAGTCATTTTAATTATTTTGCATCTGGGTGTAGGCCTCTTTTGGTCCAATTTGTTTGGGACTCTCTGAGCTTTGGACTTGTGTGTCTTTTTTCTTCACCCAGATTAGGGAAGTTTTTGGTCATTATTTCTTCAAATAAGTTCTTGATCACTTGCTTACTCTCTGTCTGGTATTCCCATTATGTGGATGTTGTTATACTTAATGTTGTCCAAGATATTTCTTAGGTTCTCCTCATTTTTAAAAAATTCATTTTTCTTTTTGCTGTTCTGCCTGGATGTTTTTTTCTACCATGTCTTTCAAATCACTTACTCAATTCTCTGCTTCATCTAACCTACTATTTATTCATTCCAGTGTATTACTTTTTGATATTGCATTCTTTATTTCTGACTGGTGTTTCTTACAGTTTCTATATCTTTTTGAATGCTGTTGAGAATCCTTATAATCATTACTCTAAATTCTCTATCTGATAAATTGCTTACCTCCATTTCATCTAGTTTTTCTTCTGGAGAATTCTCTTGTTCTTTCATTTGGGGTCTCTTTCTTTGTCTTCCCATTTTGGCTGCTTCTTTGCATTTCTCTACATTAGTTATTAAACTAATCAATGTTATAGCCTTAAGCTGTAATTGGCAGTCCAGCTTAAGTACCACAGGGTGGAGCTATTACTTCCCTTCAGGCTGATGTCATTTGGAGAGGAGTGCTCTGCCTGAGAAAGATGGCCTTTGCAGTGTGGGGAATGACTCAGCACAGGAATCCTGGTGGCTGTTCCTTCAGTTCCCCCCAGAGCCACCAGCCCCAGACTCTCTTCATTTGCCTATAGTCCACTCTGCCCTCCCTCTGCCAGAGCTAAGGTGAGTGACTGCAAAGGAAATTTTGTGCATTCGCCCTTTAAGAGGCTCTCTGTGTCCCCAGCCATCTCTCCCTGGCAGACAGAAGCCCCACTGCTTTTCACAGCTGGATGTCATCTGGGTTCTGTTCCCAACTCTAGTGCTATAGGCTGGGGGGCCCAGCTTGGGGTTTAGATCCTGCACTTCTCAGGGGGGCCCCCCTGATGGCTGAAATATCACTCCTGAACTTCAGCTGCCACCCATAGGAGCCCTGCCAGCCGTCTCATGCCTCCTTGGCACTCCCTACCAGTCTCATTGTGGTGAAGTTGTTTCTTCTGTCTGTCCTTGGTTATAAGGCTTCTCTCCAGCTGGTTTCAGTTGGTTATAAAGGATGCTTTCTCTACAATTTAGTTGTAATTCCAGATTGGTCCTGGGAGGAGGTTAGTATAGCTTCCACTTACTCCTCTGCCATTTGGATCTACCCTTAGTGATTTTATGTTTACTTGTTATCATTATTTAATATTTCTCTTTATCTCCAGTAATTTTCCTTGTTCAGAAATCTACATTGTGTGACATTAAGCATTGCCCAACTTTTTTGTGATTGGTATTTACACAGTATATCTTTTTTCATACTTTTAGCTTCCCTTATCATTAATATTAAGGTGAATTCATGTAGTCAACATAAAACTACATTTGTTTTTGCTATCTAATCTGACAGTCTTTATCT
The DNA here is from genome assembly GCA_004027475.1 of Anoura caudifer. Taxonomy (NCBI): domain Eukaryota; kingdom Metazoa; phylum Chordata; class Mammalia; order Chiroptera; family Phyllostomidae; genus Anoura; species Anoura caudifer. The sequence continues at coordinate 67,168 of PVKU01000189.1, forward strand.
TTTATTATTGTGTTTAGACCATTTATTTTAATATAATTACTGCTGTTTAGATTGAGGTCTTCCATTTTATTATTAATTTACTGTTTGCTCCCTGTTTTTTGTTCTCTTTTCCCTTTATGTATTTTATTATTTAAATAAATCTATCTATTGCTTTTCAAACATGTTCCTGTATAGGTTTTGTAGTGATTGCTGTAAGGATCCTAATATGCATACTTATTTTTTGTAGTCTAAGTAGAGTTAATATTTTACTTCTTTAAATAGAACATAGAAATCTTGGACAATGTAGGTCCTTTTCCCTTTCTCAATGTGTTACATGTACCTTCACTGAAAATACAAACTGATATCATATTTTTTCTTTCAACAGTCATGTGTATTTTTAAAAACTTAAAAATAAAAAAATATATATATATTTACCCAGATAGTTCCATTACTGGTTCCCCCCCCCTTCATTCCTGAAATTAGAATTTCATTCTGGCATCATCTCCCTTCTTCCTAAAGAAATGCTGCTCATAAGTTTCCTTAGTTTTTCTTTCTTTAGACAGTATTTTATTTTACCATTATTCCTGAAGGAATATTTTTATTACATATAGAATTCAGAGTCAATAATTTTTTTTAGCACTTCAAAAATACTGTTTCACTATCTTCTGACTTCTGTGGTTTCTGATTTAAAATCTGCAATTTTTTAAATTGTTGAATCATTAAAATATGTAATGTGCTGGTTTTTTTTCTGTTTGCTTTCAAGTTTTTTTCTTTATCTTTCATTTTTAGTGATTTGGTTATGATATATTTATATGTAGTTTGCCTATTTATTTACTTATTTACTGTTTGTTCACTGAGCTTATGACTATCAATTTATGTCTTTTTTTCAAATTTGTGAAGTTTTCAGGCATTTTTTTCCTGAAAATTTTGTATATATATAACTGTTTTTATATATAAAACTGTTTTATATATATACATATATAGTTTTTTATATATATAACTGTTTTATATATACATATATAGACAGTTATATACATAAACAGAATGGAACTATACACAGAAAGAGTAGAAGTGTATATATATATATAGATATAGTTCCACTCTGTTTTTTTTATGATTTCAGTGACATTTGCATATTGTTCCTCAGATCTCTGACACTATATTTTTTTGTTCCCTGTTATTTAGATTAGGTGCTTTCTGTTAATCTATCTTAAAGTTAACTGAGTCCTTCTTCTACCATCTCTATTCTTCTATTGAGATATACAGTGAATTTTTAATTTTATTTATTATATTTTTAACTTCTGTTTGGTTCTTTATTTCTTTAGTGAGAAATTCATTTTTTCCTTTATTTCAAGAGTGTTAGTCCTTAACACATGGAATTTGATTATAAGAGCTGCTTTAAATTCTTTGCTGATAATGTAGCAACTCTATCATCTCAGAAATGTTTTTTATTTCAATTAAGAGTTAAATTTTCCTATTTTTACTACATGCTGGGCATTTTCATTATTATGTTTTGAAAGTTTGTATTCTGGTAAAATCCTCTGATGACTGTTGATTCTTTGGTTTTTAGCAAGCAAGTTGGTACCCATCTGGGACTTGGGCTACAGTCAACATTCTAGTTTTGTTCTCAAAGCTCTTGCTATGGCGCTTCAGGCCAGTTATAAGTATGTGTATCTTGTGGGTGAGGGAAGGACTTTATACCAGGATTAGGGGATTCCATTTCCCAGTTTCGTTATCTCCGTGATTTCCCTCATGCTTTCCAGTTCTCAGGGAGCCCTTTTCCCTGTTTCTGGCAAAAAAGTGGGATTTTAACCTGCCTGAGCTATTGCATACTTTCCACAAATGGGTCAGTTCTTATCACAAAGTTGGAAGAGAAAAGAGAAGATAAGGGGATTCTCCTCAGATTCTTCTGACCACAGAGATCCTCTTTTCTAGTTCTTCACTTCATGGAGAAAGACTTTCTCTCAGAATTTTAGATATTATAGTGCTTTCTAGAGTGTGTCCTCATCACAAAGGATGCACTCAGGAGACTAAAAAAAGAACACAAAAAGTAAAGATACACTCACTCTTTGTCCTCTGGCCGAAAACTGGTGATTCCTCTTGGACATGTTCCTGTTCATTTCTACTCTCCTGTTTGGGATTTGGGCTGTCCTCAAGTCTCAGCCAGGAACAACAACAACAACAAAAAAGAAACACATTGCCTTGAGTCATTCTTTGAGTTCTCATTCCAATTCACCTAATTTTAACTTTTCAGAGTTCTCAAGTAGGTACTAGATAATTCTGTTGAGGTTATTTCATTGTATATAATTAAAGAGATTAACAGGTATGCTTGCTTCATCTTAGTTAAATTGGATGCCCTGAGTTTTTAAGTAAATATTTTGAGGCTTCTTTTCATAGTCTTTTGATCTGTTTTTATAATGATTTATGAAGTGCCATAGACAGATGGTTGTTGAACATGACTTGATATTAATTTTTAAAGTATATTTAATTTTTTACAAGCAAATTTTGCATTTGAAATGCCTTTGCTATATTGGCTTGTTATTGGAATATTTTAAAACTTATGCTACCTGTGAGCAGGGTCATTTTTTATTGGCATCACATGTCATGTCCTAGAACATTTCTGGCACAAGTTGTTCAATAAATATTTGCCAGTGAATTAAAAATGTCATTTAGTATAGTATAATTAAGAACCTATTAATTTGAATGACTGTACTGTTAAAATTCTTGAAAAAAATCTACTTTAAAAGTATCTATTTATAATAATTGACATCATTTTTTAAAATTACAATTTCTCAAAATAGTTTATTAGACTTAAAGCTTCAATTAAAAGCCTGACTAGGAAAAGAAAACAAAAAGAAAAGAAACTGAGCAATGGCCAGTTGAGTGAAATATCTTGGAAGCAAATTCTTCAACTCCAGTCAAGCCTTCAGAAGACCATAGGCCTGACCAATATCTTGACTGAAACCTTTTGAGGGATCCAGAGAAAGAACTGTCAAGCCAAGTCACTCCATACCCCTGACCAAAAGAAGCTGTAAAATAATAAATGTTTGTTGTTTAAAAAAAAAAAAAACCTGACTAGGTTGTGGGCCTGTGACCAAATGGAAAATCATACACCTGTTTCACTGGGAGGGACTTGAGCAAACATCTGTTCTCCCACACTGGATGTGCATGTCTCCTGGCAGCGAGTCCTCCTATCAGTGAGTGAGCACACCTAGAAGAAGGTGGTTCTCAAACTTGAGCAGACATCAGAATCACCTGGAGGACTTGTTTACAGATTGCTAGGCCCTCCCCTGGAGTTTCTGATTCAGTAGTTCTGGGTTGGGGTGCAATTATTTGCACTTCTGACACATTCCCAGATTATGCTGATGTTGCTGGTCCAGGAACTGCACTTTTGAGAATGACTGTTCTAAAGCTGCTACTTAATTGGCATATTTCCATTAGTGAAACCATGCTGATAGTTCACACCAAACATTTTTGCGTGAAGTATTACTATAGACACTGATGTACTTTTTAAAATGAGTCTCTCATTAAATTTGTAATATGTCATTTTCACATAGAAGGTGGACTCAGGAAAAAGCATGAACTATGGATTCAGACAGATTTAAGTCAAATCCTGAATCCTGCTTTTACCAACTAGTAGTTTCTTGAGTCTTTACTCACTTCTCTGAGTCTTTTATTCCTTATATGTCTCAATTGTAAAATGGTAATAGCAGTGTACCCATTCTGTAGGGTTGTCCTATGCATTAAATGAAGGAACATATTAATCTAGTACATGCGGAATCCTTGTAAATGCCTGGCGCTAGGATACACCCTGAGGATGGAATGTGTGCTCTCAAGTTGCCTATAGTTAGGCACACAGTAGGAGGACATAGTGAAATGGGAATGCAGGGACACCTATTCTAGTCTGGAGGGGCCAGGCAAAGCTTCCTGAAAATAGTGAGATGTCCGGTGGGAAGAACTAGGGAAGGCAAGGAGGGAGAAACATCAGGGGAATTAAGAGTCCAAATAAATAGAAGCACACAGCATATACTAGAAATAAGAGAGACCACAAAACATTTAAGAAAGGGAGAGCACAGAGTAGTAAAAACAATAGCTAACTCGCAATGAAGATTTACTGTGCTCTTCAATAGTATTCATTCACTTAATACATATAACACCCTATGGCCCAGCTTGTGAATATTAGAGGTGGGATCTGAAGCAGGCAGTTGACTCTGAGCCTCTGATGTTATCCTTTGTGCTATTTTGTCTTTATACAGGAGGCTCTCAGGAACTGTTGATTCTGTGTCTTTCTCTTCCTTTCAAAGCATATGGTATCCTGGAATGTACTGGTATTTATTGCTGAATTTCAAAGCCCAACTAGTTTTTCTTCAAGGTCATTGGCAAGAGGGCTGGACTCTATTTTCTGTCTCAGAATACTGAGAGTTAAGAGGCCTTCCATGGTTCTGTACTCAGAGCATCTTATAAAACCAGATACTACTCAGCCTCATAAATTGTCTCTGGCTTCTGTTAAGTGGAATTTCACTGGCAAGGGTGATATACAGACTGACAGTGTCTTCTATGGACCTTCCACCAATCCTGGAATAATACTGTCATTCTATTGTAGGTCTTTTTCCTCTTACTTTTACTGTATCTATTTTACCCTGATGGTACCTTCCTTTTCTGAAATTTAAACATTTTAAGTTGTCTGTTGCTTCCTGCCAATATGATTGGTCTGCAGTTAAAATGATCTAGAAATGAATAATTATTGTTCCTTTGCTTCTTTAGTGTCATTTTTGGTCTTCGTTATGCTTAAAAGCTATTGTATTGGTTTGCCCTAAAGTAATTGATGGATGTATTATCAATTATAACTAGCTAGGGTAACCTTTATAGAATTATAATTAGCTATAATTAACCTTTCATGTATATTTAAACCACTAATTTGTTAAGATTAATAAATATTACTGAGATTGGATACTCACATAATTTCTATAAAAACAAGCATTTTGAAAATAAAATACATAACATCTTTTATGAAATAAGCTGCCACTTACATATACAATAAGTCTTCATTTAATGTCATCAGTAGGTTCTGAGACTTTAAGCGAAATGACATATAATGAAACCAGTACACCATAAGCTAATTGATATAAACAAGAGTTGAGTTCCTGTGGCATCTCATCAATATTGTGACAAAATGACGTGAAATGACATTACCCGAAGACTTGCTGTACAAGAGGATGCGCACACACGTACTCGCCCCCCCAGCATACCTACTGTCCATTTGACCAGTTGACCCTTGGACAAGGTAGGGATTAGAGACACTGACCCTTGCGCAGTCAATAATCCCCAAAACTTTACTACTAATTGCCTGTTGTTGGCTGGAAGCCTTACCAACAAATATTTTGTATATTATGTGTCTTATATACAATATTCTTAGAATTAAGTAATCTGGAGAGAAGAAAATATGATTAAGAAAATCATAAAGAAGAGAAAATACATCTACAGTACTGTGTGTATTCATTGGGAAAAAATCACATGCAAGTGGACCCATGTAGTTCAAACCCATTTTGTTCAAGTGTCAACTGTGTATGAATTTGAAGGTTATATGTAAATTTTTATTTGTTTTATTATGCTGAGGTCTCCTGTAGCAGTGACTAGAAGAAGGCCCATTTATTCTTAAGGAAGGCAGCTTTTGTCTGGATTGCGGTAGGGGCAGGTGGTGAACATTTCTGACTCTAGGGATTCAGGTAAAAGGCACTCCAAGAAATGGAAGTAAGTAGTTAATCCTTAGATAGCCTGGAGAGATGATGCAGGACAAATTTCCTGCCCTTTTCTCTTGGATATAGACAGATTGATTTGTAGGTGCTTTTCCTGTGGAGAAGGTACTAAGATTATCCCCTTGTAACCACCAGTCCCTAAAAATGGATTCAGAGTTGGGATGAGAAGAATCCTCTGGCCTGGCGGACAAGACGTATCTCATTAGCCCTATCATCACATTTTAGTTTATTCTCTGTATTTAGTTTCTATTCACTTGCCTTACACAATAATTCTGTTCACTGCCTCAAGTGTTCTAATTGTATTTTTCATTAAGTAGGGAGATAATGTTCTCATATCATATTTTACAAAAGGAAAATCATAAACTCACACTAAAATGACACTTATCTTACTCATCAGCAAATACCATTTGTGAATATCAATCTCAGAATTTGCCAAGTGGGTTCAACTCTAGTTCTCATAATGACCACATATGTAAGGTGATATGCATTGCAAAGTTCTTCTGTCCAAATACGCTTTCCCACACACCTGTCCTGGCTCTTGCAGTTTTCATCATAAATCATTATGTTGGAATACACAGTTAATGGTATCTACTGAACAGCAAATGCTAGGTTCTGAATGTAATATATATCTGTTGAATGAATCGATGAAATGTATAAATATTTATTAAGTGGTTTCTATATTTATAAAGAACTGGGGATTTGTTCATCCCATTACTCTTCTAATCAATTACATGTTATAAATTACCTGCATTTTTTCTGCCCTCATTCATGCAATCATTTTCAAACAACTACCTTGTAAGTTATTGTTATTTAACTCAACCATAGCAGCCCCACTCTCTAGTAGGGCACCTAGGAAACTATAGACTTTACAGTGGTATTATTATTACAGTGGTATTATTATTATTTTCATTTTTTTGCTATGCTTTAATAGGAGTTAAGAGACTGATAAATGAAGCTTCATTATCTGTCTATGACTGAGATGGGTGACCCATTAAGTAACGACAGTCATCAATGTCTTAATATTTATGATTTCATTGATTACTTAATAGGGATAAGGTCCTTGGGGGAAGGAGATAAATGATTTTGACTGGAAGTGGGAGAAAAAATCTGGAGCACAGGACATTGCCCACATCAGCATGTTATCTCCTCCAGTAATGATTTCTAGGCACCTGAGGGACAAAATAGATTTAAGGTCTGAAAGGGGCTCAAGATACCCCAAAGAAGGAAAAGATTTAGGAAGGAGGCTTGGGAAGGTATTGAAATAACAACAACAATAACAACACAGTTTTATTTCCCAATGCTTTACATTTGTAAGCTATTATTTGGTTAGGCTGGAAAGCATCATTAGAAAGATTGCAAAGCATTTAATTTCATCCTCTTTATTGAATCCTGAATACCTTTCTGAGTAATGTTAGCCCCCCCCCACATCTGTGTTGCTCACTCCTTGCTCACTCCTTGGGCTGCAATTTTATGACATAGTGTTACAGTTTACATTTATTATCCAACTGAGTAAGCAGAGGAGAGCTATAATCCATAATCAAAGAATTCCCGATTTCAAACTTAAATGTAAATGGTTGAAGATTGCCTTGTTTCACATGTAGATTCATCCATAAGTTGCTGTTTTTGATTAATTCATGGTGTATCATTTTGCTAGTTACAAATCTCTTGGTCGAACCCTAAGGAAGGAGTCTTCCCTGGTTATCTACATTCTGAAATCTTTATGCATGAAGCTAGTTTCAGATGTCTTGAGGGTAAAAATGTCAATTCTGGGTGAGCAAGCAGACCTGGTGTTATGGTGCAGACTCCTCTGGGTGGCCAACTGTTTCAGTCCTTACCCAAGCAGGGGTGGCTTGAATGGGGTCAGATATTTCCTTAAGGAATGGTCTTACCTTTCCCTAAGTTTGTTCTTGGTCCTTCAGATCCAGAATTTGAGTTTGTATTCTAACAGCCCACACATTGATGAAAGAACCTATCTATGGAATCATGTCTAGAAGGAACTTGCTAAGTTTTCCTGGTGTCCTGAAATTGAGCATGAGTGCATTGCTTGTTGCTGTCCACTTGCCTTTTTCATGCCTCCAACAGCACGAGCATATTCAGGCTATGGCCACCTTATTGCTGTTTCTGAGACCAGGACAGTATAGATGATGTAAAATAATTAGTTATTTAAAGACCATGAAGGCTTATATTTTAACAAGACAATTTCTGAGTGACCCTGAAGGGGAGCTGGGAAGACCTGTGCAGCTCTGTCCTGCTGGTCCCAAAGCTTTGCACCTTGGATTTCTGAGTGAGCCCTGGGCCCTGGTGGCCCCCCAGAGATTCAACTAGCCCTAAATCCACCTTAACCATTAGGCTTGTACCTTAGTTTTCTGATGAACACCTGGCGTAGCTTCTGTGATGCACTATGTAGACCCTTCCCCTTCAGGTCTCCCTCTTCTTTCCTCCAGCTTCTGGGAGTGTGGATGGACAGCATTTCTTTGCTGCATCCCTCTCTGGAAATCGCCATCAGGTAAAGGAAGATATCTTGCCCAAGTCCATGATTTTTCTTAGGGCATAAAATTCTGGTTGCATTGCTGCAGTTGGTGGCAATCCTATGGATCCATTCTAGCTCCAGAGCACCTTTTACCCAATCAGTCCTGTAGTTGAGCAATCCCCTTCAGTAGATTTCCTCAATGTGACCTTCTGTGTCCAAGTCTGCTTTTCAAGGAGACTCTCTGCAACAGCTCCTCTGTGAACGGAAATCAAAATGCTGTCCTGTAATGCAGCCTGATCTGCTCAGGCCCGCACTACCCATCTGACTCGACTCTACCTCTCTGGCTGAAACATGTTTACAGTCCCAGCTGCTGGGAGGCATTCTATTTTCTGTGGGACAATTAATGAGTATGTCACCTCCCACTTGACTCCGAGTGTCCCTGGAGAGTAGATCTCTCATCCTCCATACTGGATCCCCTCTGACACCAGCATCTGTTGGAAGCAGGTCAGCGTTGCCAGCTTCTTTCAACACTGCACACTCTACTTCTGTCTCCACCTGCTAAGGCCAGCTCTCAACTGATCATTTGTGTCCACTCCCAGTTTTACATGATCCTGGATTCCTCTTGTTCTTCCCTTAGAGGCTCTATTCCAGCAAACCTATTGAGTAGCCAATGCAAAAATGACATTCGATCCTCTGTTCTGCTCAAATTTGAGTTATCTGTTCCCTCACAGTCTTAGAGAAATACTTGAATGGGGTTTAAAATTAAAACTGGCTACTGTTATGACTAAATTGAGGTAATCTCTCTGGAAAAATCTAGATTCCATTATAGCTCTTGGTAGCAAGGAGAGGACTTCTATAATAAGTTTAGCTCTGATTTTAATATTTCCTTTTCACCACCGATCCTCCACTTTCCTACCCAAATCATTGCAACAATTTTTGCAGACTGATTGTTCTAATATTTCTGAGGCCAGAATAAAAATAAAACAGAATTTTTCATGTGAGATCGTGGGCAACATTTACTTTTAATCACATGGGAAATGAGTTTGTTTTTATTCTGCATAATGGAACATATAGCCCTCAGCATTCCATGTTTGCAATGTTTTTCATCTATGATTGTGTGTGTAAGTGAATGTGTGAGCAGGTAAGAGGGGAGGGAGACTGGGAGACAGAGAATGTGTATAGGCCTAAATGACTGAGTTAGAAACAAGTATAATTTCTCTAGTTTGGTGAACTCTTGTCAAGTAAGGAGTTACATTGCACATATCTAGCTTATTGATTTGTTAGAAAACTTAGAGTTTTGGTGAAGGATTTGAATTTAATTATAGAATTGTAAGAAGCATTTAAAGGGTAAAAAGGAGACAGTTTTCTGTATGATAAGAAAAAGGAACACATTGAAAAGAAGAAATATTATGATAAGGCTGTTGCAATTGTGAGTTCTTCTAATATGAATCATAATTTTTAAATAGCTTCTGCAGTTTGGTAATTAAGCCTTCAATTTATCTTTCACCATATTGATGTACTAAAGCTCCAGCTTTTTCTTGTTTTATTCCTACTAAAGTTTTAGTCATCAATTATGTTTCTTTCATGTCCAATTATATTAATGAAGCACATCTGAGAAATACATACATGCACAAATATATGCACAGATGCATATGTACACACATGCATGCATGCACACACAGCTTTCTTTAGATTTTCATTTAAACAGTTGACACTAAGGGTGCATAAAGCTAAAGGTTCACATTAAGGGGAATGGAGAAGGAACTAAACAGTACCTACATGAATTATAGATTACATTGGTATAAGCAATTTTCTAAAAAACATTCATTATCTCACACATAATCTCACATTGTCATCAGAAACACGTGAAACACCAAACAGCACTCTAGTGCAGCTTCAGGGAGCTTGGCCTCTTAGTGACTTGGCTGGGGTCACAGCCACCTGCTATGCTTAGGTAGGTGTCCTGGAGCCCTGCTGGTAGCCTTTCCACCATACTAGCCTCCCTCTGAATTGCATTTTTATATCTCTCCGTATGGCAAACTAACTTAGAAGTGAGAAAAATTTCTACTAGAGAATAAAAGACAGAAATGACTTTTTCACAGCTGTTTTTACTATTTGAATTTTTTTTTCCTTAATTGTAAGTATGGCTGTTAGAGTGTAGATTTATGCTTAGTTTTCTTGTACCCTGGTGCCTGGAGATGAGACAACATTCTTCTTATAACTTTTAGGCAATCAACACTTGAAACAAAAAGAAAAGGCTAAATGACTTTGTTCAAGGTCCTGATGACTTCAATTCACTTTGGCTGTTGCTGCTCAGTAAAAATATTGCTTCCAATGCGTCTTGGAGCACCCTGACTTTAGTCACATGCTAAGGAGGCTGTTTTTGTGAGCCTATCTGCAGAAAGACTAATCCATTTACTTTAATGAACTTTTCAATTCTGGCAGAATTTGAAATTAAAAAAAAAATAAATGCTATGGATGTGGCTACTAAACAGTTTTTCTCAGAGAGATGATTAGAAAGCAAACTGTTTTTCCTAAACAATATAGAGTTTGTATTATAATCATAGTTGGCATTTTTCCTCCTAGCACCTAAGTACTCCTTACACAAAGCATATCCTTCCAGAGCCGTGATGGACAGTAACATTTATTTTTATGTGAGCAGTAATTTAAAATTTCCTTATTTACCAAGCTTTCTTTGGCTCCTTACAACATTTGTAATTGTTCTCTGAGTTTATCTTTTCTTTGAAATGGTTGTGCTGCAGTAAAAGAAAAACTCTTCAACAGTTTTTCTTAATCTATTTTTTTCAGTCGCATAATTATAGAAAAGTGGCATTATCAGCTTAGAAGCAAATTTGTTTTTTAGTTCAGCATTCTTTCTGGCGCATATGTGGTATTTATATTGTTAGGAGACCCTGTTAGAAAGATTTTTTCTCATAGGCAAGACTCTAATGAAACTAAGCACTGCACTTAGAATATCAGCCTACTTAAAGCTTCATCTTCCAGTTGTAATCACTTTTGTTTGTCGGGGAAAGAGCTTTGCAAGCAAGTTAATAAAGCATTGCAAACTTATTGACATCCAGTCTGTTTCCCTGATGACATTTCATTTATAGTTTTATAGCTAGCGATGAAAATCCATGCTACGACAAAGACTACATGAGGTAGGCAGCATCTGTTGATGCCAATATCTTCTCCCTGCCTTTCTTCAGCATCTCTGTTAGGAGAGAAATGGAATAGGAATCTTGAGTCACTGCAGCTGAGTATGATTTTGGTGGCACGGGCTGCCTTAGAAGGTATTTGCAATAACCATCTATAGTCCCTGAGGCACCCATGGGTTGGTTGGGTATTTCTAATTCTTATACTTGTTGTCTGTCATATAGCAGATCTGAAGTTTTTTTTCCTGATTCTCAAAAGTCAGCAGTTTCCTTCTCACAAAATATGTAAGTTAAGTAGTTTAAGTTTTCTTACTTTTGAACAAACTGAAAACACATCTCGGGCAGATTCATAAGTTGGTAGCAACTCCGTTTGTCAGCTTATGTTGGATGTGAAGAGAGCAGTGAGTAGAGAGGGAGTTAAGCTGCTGAGGCCTCTCTGGGTCTAAGGACAAATGCGAATTAAAGTGATGAAAAGAGCCTACAGATTATGGTTGTGCCCTGGAGAACAAAGAGGGCAGCCATGGGTGGGGAAGAAACTTGTGATGGGTTTTCCTTTGTGCTAGTTCCAGAGCTCCTCAGATCTTCATCACATAAAAGCTTTAGAGGAAACTCATATTCAGTTATCAGAAATTGCTTCCCTTTGATGTATGGTCAGGCTCCTTGGTAAACCATGTGAACCCTTCCTCTCCAAAAAAGAGAAACTGCGGGTGGATCAGGCACATACAAATGCTTGTTGGCAGCGTACAGATGACTTTGAACAGCTCTGGGATAATAAATTGAGTTTCCTGCCAATGCCAGCTAAATAAATACATTTGTTGTAAATGATCTGACAATAGAATTATTGATTGTAAATCCAAAATTTGACATTTGGAATCACATCTCAGTTTCATTGCTAAGGAAGGGAAGTGACTCTTAGTCTATTCTATAGGGGCAATTTAGCAACATCCCTGGCAACTCAGCTTCTTCCTGCTGTGATTAATTAATCTGGAGTCACTCTGAGGTCTCTCTTAGGGGGATTGCATTAACCTTGCTTTGCTTGTCTGGAATAATATATACAGCTAGTGTTTTTCACAGGAGCTGGGTTTTGCTTGCCTGTTCTAATGTTTTCTACTTTGAAGTAGGGAGAAGAAAGCACCCAGGAGAGTGGACCAATTACAATATGTCTAGCATGGTCAAATTCTTTCTCTGTTATTTAGACATAAGTATACTGATTGCATAGTCTTGTTATTTTTTCTTTCTATGCTAGACAAATTATGGGTGCTTTATTTTTACTGAATGTTCTTTGGTTTTATCAAGATTTCTGTGTGAACTTGGTAAGCAATTGAACCACGAAGATTGATTTATGAAGAAATTTATTTTACAGAGTATTTTAGTTAATCAACTTTGCAGAATATTAATCTCAGCAGAAATAAAGTTAAATATGAACTATCTCTTAAATAGAGTTTTAAATTCTCAGCACTGCTATTAAAGTTATCTCAAGCCATCCAACAGATCCCATACCTAAGTGCCTCTGCAAAGAGGAGGAGGATGATTCATGAATTTCTTCTACCTAAAAAAATTTGCTTTGTTTTCACAATTATAGGATAGCTCCTTTGAAGGACATAGAAGTTTTTATTTCCTCAAGATGATGCTGAATCTTCATATTTCAAGTTGTGCTTTTGTACTTTTATCTCTGGTACTTCAATTGTAGTAATTGTACTATTCTTTTGAAAATACTGCTCGATATCTTTACTGCAAATCTGTGCATAATACACTTAACTGACCTGCTATATATTGCCAGAGAGCATTGACTCATTTCTCATCTTACAGGAGATATAGGGCCAGGCCTCATACAGTGATACATTAACTTTTTCTTTGGTCTCTTTTTCCTTTTTAACTAGAGCTCAAAATAACACCAAGTGTAAATAATTGGCCTTTTTGTCCTTTTTCACAGAGGTGGAAGCTGAACACTTATTTTATTTTTAAAGGTTTTGTCCTAGCCAATATAATTCTTTAGAAAAGCATAGCACCTGGGGTTCATTTATAACACTTTGCTTGTTCCAGTTCTAGGATTATTTATGTTTTATCTTCAGTGCTCATCAGAAAAAGTTCAGAAAACTGAAGCACAGCAAGATTTGAAAGTTGCATGGCAGGTATAAGTTAAGGTATATTATTCATATGAACTTACCAAAGGCTCAGTGGGCATGATACACTAGTCCTGTACCAGCCCATTAAAAAACTACATCAGTTTTTATTGACACCTGATATTTGGAGGACAGAGAATTGTATGTCAGTGGTGAGGGGTTTATCTCTGTTTAAGACAGAACAGTTCTCTGTGTGGCCCTGCAGTTACCAGGTACTAAGAGTGAAGGCACAGTCCTACCAGAGAAGAAAGGCTTGGATTAATTAGGAGTCTGATTTCTTTCTTTCTCTGAGAACTCATCTCTTTTTTTCTCCTTCATTTTCATATTCCCCAACAAATTCAAAGATGAGATTTGGAAGTTAAGCAGATAATGTGCTTTTATAATTCTGTCCTCCATTACTACTCAAAACCCAAATTCAAGTCCTAGCTCTGCTGTTCAAATTGCTTCTGTGACTTGAGCAGGATGATTCACTTCTCTGTGACACAGTGTTGTAAACTGTGGAGTAGAGGTAAAAATCTCTCTTGTGCAGGGTTTTAGGATTGAATGAGATAATACATGTGAATACTTCAAGTACATGGCCTGGCATAGGGCCCAAATGCAGTGGTTGAATTTGAATCTAATCTAAAATCTAATTTTTAACTGTCTGTTAATGAAGCAAAATTTTAAAAATATGAACAGTTTTCTTGATTATTTTAGCATTTATGGACATGGAAACTAGTTTTGATTTTTTTTTTCCTTTTCAGTGGTTGTTACAGGTGCAGTTTCTCTATTTAGTTGTAATTTAACAGGCAAGAATGCAGGTGGTCCCCTTAGTTCTCTCAGGATCAGTTTGTCATCAGGCTGATGAACAGTCTCTGAATCCAGCAGGGAGAGCAGAAAGAAGCCTGGATGATGAAACCATGGAGAAAAACGATGGCACAAAAGAAATTATAAGCTATTCATAGGCTGCCCAATGTGCTGCCTCCTAATAAATCTTCAGTTCTCCCCAAAGAGAAGAGTGATGTCTTTTTATTCTCGAGTATGTCTCGGCAAAGCTTATATTCCTTACCACTGTGTGCACGTTTATCTTCATAGGTGAGAAGAAAGGAAAATTGGCCAGTGTTTGAATTCTCCACTCTATTTTGCTACTTTAGATTCTGATGGCTTTTAAATAAAAGTGGGAGCAGGATTATAGTTGGCAGAAGAGTGGGCTTCAGGGACAGCTAGAAAATGGGAGTGAAGTTATATTTTGATCAATCTAATCCACAAAAAGGTATATACATGTACATGCACCCATAAAATATATTGACTGAACAATTTTCCTTCGGTGGTGTTTATACTTTGTGATGTCTGGAATTTTGAATAAACTGATTTTTTTTTCTCTACAACAACCTGTCACGATAGGTGTATTTTCTGTAAGCTAATTGTTCTGCTCTAAGGCAGCAATTTTCAGCCTCTTTCATCTTGCGGCACACAAGGACTAATTACTAAATTCATGCAGCACGCCAAAAATATGTTTTTATGCCAATTTAATAAAAAAGGTGTAATTTTTATTGATTTACAAAAAATAATAGTAGTTACCTACCCTTTTTGCTCCAATGTGACTTTTAAAAATAATCAGGTGCCTATACCTGTATATAAGGATTTCTGGTGCCAAGAATTAACCAGTCAGATACACATTATTATGCAACATGATCAATAAGGTGCAACTCTACTGTATGATGTTTATATTTAAGGTTTAAGACACAGCATTCGTACTGGATGGCTGCCTTTTTTTTTTAATGTGACAATCTGAGGGAGAAGAGGTGAGTTCCCCTGGCCAAATGGTCAAGTATGTCATGTTTTAAACATTCCTGCAGCACACCGGCTGAAAATTGCTGCTTTGCAGCAACCTGTTGTCATAGGTGTGTTCTGTAGCACTTTTCCTTTTGAAATCTACTCTTTCCCATGGTACCTCCCTTGAAAGTTTATTTTTTCCCCCAGATCACACCTACCACCTGCACTTTTGTGTGTGATGTTTGTCATTATGAAAAAAAGACCTTGCCATACATGCAAGCTATTACAATCATATCACAATTTTGATTTTTAAAATTTATGCTGTTAAGTGTAATTCCTTATCTTAACTAGCCTTAAATTCAGCTCTTGGGATGATTTTCTTTTTTACATTGAAGTCTTAGAAGGGCCCATTGTGCTTTGTTTATCATTTATTTGGACTTAATTTTGTGCTCTGAGGTAGTAGAGTTCTCTGGCTGCAGTATTTGCCCATGGTGCTGGTAATCACCAAATTAAGTAAGCTGATTTGGTTGGTGAGAGGACTTTCCCTTTTTTTGTTCATTGTTTTATAATACTTGAGAAACTGCACATTTATTTGATCAAAGAAAAACAACCATTCCTGAAATTATTCATCTTTGGAGCCACATATTTCTAAGTACAATTAGCAAAATAATTTAAACAAAATTGCTTGAAAGAAGAACCTTCTTCAAAAAAGTTCTAGTGTTGTCAAATGTGCATGACCACCTTGCATCTGTAAGAAAATCCCAGAGAAAGATTTCTAGCTTGCCATCCACTGTTTACATTGCATATGCTTGTTGGCTTAAAAAATAAAAGAAGCCCATATAGTCTTTAACTACTATGGTCATATTTAGCACAATTCCTACATTGTGAGCATTTAGCATTTCATGTGTAATTGCCACAAATATTTACTAAAAACGAAAAGCCATATAGATAGACCTTAAGGTTTAGAATTTAAGAGAAGAAATCAGGTTTTCTCCTAGCCCTTAATTTTTTAGAAGAAACTTTAGAGTTTATCAATAAGTAGTGTTGGGTGGCTGTTATATAACATTCTGGGTGCAATGGTGAGTGATAGGAGAATATGAAATTGCATAATGGGACAATTTGAAGCTAATATATGATGGGTTATGATGAAGGACCAAGTTGCTACAGTGGGGATAATAAGTGTTGGAATTCGGGAAGGAGACAGTGCCTTTGAGGAAGTTTCCATGGAGAGGCCAGGTTTCAGTTGTTCATTGAGGTATAGGGAGGTTCTGGATGGGCATTGAAAGGCAAACGTATATTCTGGATGGAAATCATAGAGAAAATGATGCAGATAAGAGAATCCACATCAGATAGAAGATTCATTTTTCTTCCTAGATACAGGTGAATATTGGAGATTCAAGAGTGATTTGGTGAAGTGATAAAACAGGAAAATAGGGAGAGGAGTGACAGATTGAGGGATGGGCAAAGGTATTAGTATGTATGTATGTATGTATGTATGTATGTATTGCATAATAGTTTCTTAATAACTGTTGTAGGTAACCTTAAGAAGAAAGCATTTACTGTACACATAATTAAAGCTCATGGTAGAATAAACAACCTCTAAGAGAAGCAGGCAAACCTCAAAAGCAGGCTGCCCAGATGAAAAATTCAGAGGTCTCACCAAAAAGACCAGTTGCACTTTTGAATTCCTCACCAAAAGGAGTAATGTTTTCCTGCAGCTCTGCACCTGGCTAGTATAATGAGACCTGGAGCGAGAGTTAACTGGTGTAGAGACTAAATGACGCAGTAACTGTCATTTCATCCTCCGTGTGTGCATTTCAGAGATTAAACTAACTATATCCTTTATGTCTGTTTTGTTTTATTTTGACATTAATACTTTCTATTTCAATTGATATAAACTGCCATCTTTATTTTATAATGTTTAAATAATCTGATATCTTGTAGTGTACCATTCCCTGGCCTTTTGAATGTGGCTGACCTGCTCCATTCCGTGCCTCGAGATAAAATGAACTGCTTCAAGCTATTTGCTGTTATTTAAAACTAGAACCAGTCTCCCGTTTTTTACTCTCTGTATAACATTTGATATGTATTTTCTACGTTTTTGGTCAGAGGACTTACTCAGTTTCCCTTTCCGGCTGATTGGAGGACAATTCCCCCTTCACCCTTGGGTCAGTATATGCTCTGAGGTTACTATCTACCCTAGAGTCTTAAATGAGAACGGCCTCCCTTTAATTTGGCCCTTTGTGATAGCACCGCTCCTCACTCCCGTCTCCTCACATAATTCTCTGATTTATCGTGATTGACTCCAATAAAAGCATGATTTCCAAAACAGACTTTCAGGAGGTAGGTCTGTAGAGATGATTAAAAGGCCTCTTATAAAAATGTATGAATGTAAGGTTTTAGTTGGGATGTTTTGTAGGCAACTTTCATCAGGTTTTTAACTCCATGTGATGAAATGCAAACACCTGCCTGCTTACAGACAAAAGCCTTAATAAATTCAAGTGTAGTGACTCATGATTTTGCCGAATGGTGAATCATGGTGGCCTAGTGGACTCCTCACTGCTGCGGGGATCCCAAGCTGGGTTTGTTAGGAGTGAGAGTATGTCATTCTAGGTTGTAAAGGATAGTTTACTTTCTAGTTTTGAATTTCTTCTCTAAACTATTTTATTATCTCTGGACTAACTAAAAACATTTTAAACTCTCCCTATCACCAATGTATTGAAGTTCAAAACTTAAATCCCTTTGGCCTGTTTGTGGCTTCACTCTGTTCACCTCCCCTAGGACTTTGACCAACTTGATGCTGTATAAACACTGGGTAGCACAACTAGTGTTCACACTATGGTGTTTCTTCAAGTGCATTTTCTCACAGCCACCATCTGGAATATTCCACTCAGTAACAGGGCCCCACACAAATGTCTCTCTTTACATTAGGGCTTCTCCTAACGCCTCAGCCAGCAATAAACTCCTTCTATTTCTCAGAGCACATTATGACTTTCTGTAGCCCTTAGCATATTCTACTTTTGTTCTGTAGTTATTTCTGTATCCCTCTGGGGCAGGAGATGTAACATATTGTATTGCAAATAGTTTATTGAACAAAGTATGATCTCAGTCAATATTTAGGGAAGGAATAATTGCATTCTGAGTAAACATTTTAGAACAAAGCATTTTAGTACTAGTGTAAAATTAAATTCCACCTGCATTTTCTTGCAAGCTCAGATAGTTTTAGCCTTAAATTTTGCACTTGTCTTTGCCATCTCCCTTTATTCTGATAAATACTACAAGATCATGATGTATATATATGCTAATTTTATCTATTATATACTTCCTCTATCCATCTATTTACCCAGCATAGAGTACTTGAATTTGAATTTCTAATGGCAATTAATATGATATTTTGAGGTTAAATTATATACACACACATATATATTCATATATCAGATTATAAGCTATGTGTTTTATAGAATACTCTCATAGTATTTGCTTTTGTAGTTTAAATGGATTATTTAAGAATTATGAGAAGGAGGAGTTAAAGGATTTATAGTGTAGCATGGCAAAGAAGTATTTTCTTAGTAATTGAAATCAAAGTTATACAAAAACACCAGGAACTCCAATCTACTTTGAAATCTCAGCCTGTAAGCAATTAGATTTGAAAAAACAAAATGGAAATCTGCCAAAGTGAGTGAAACTCATAAGGGAAACAGGTTAGACTGGTGCTGATTTGCATGGGCATGCACAGTACAGGAGGATTTAGAGAGTAAAGAAAGTTAACCTTTGATTTTTTCAAAAGTCATTTTGCAAATTTATCTAATTAAAATTTTATTTCCATAGTCAAGATACCTTTTAGAAAAAAATATTGTTTTGTTGCCAAATCAAGAGTCTGAAAGTACAGTTCTGAGCAGGATAGTTGGCAAGCTAGTAGCAAGCACCATCCTAGAACAGGAGTGATTATTTGCCACATGACCAAAGCATTTGATTTTCTTGAGGCTCTTGGGTAACTGCACTAGGGATGGCAGACTTCCAGCCAAGAGTCAAGTTCCTCTGTAAGCAGATGACATCTTATCTTTTCTTTTTCTTTTTTCTTTTTGGACAGCATTATTTTTGTCATGAAAACTATAGCCCAGAAAGGAGTGAATTGTTAGACTTGGCCGCTCCAGGATAAAACCTCTCCTAAAATTAAAGCAGATGGTTTACCAGCTGATCAAATGAAGTCAGGGGCAGCAGGCAGTTAGTTTGGCATTATAAAAATTATAGCTCAGGTGGTACTAAAATGTATCTCCAGAATAACTGTTTTTCTCCCTTTCCCCTTTTCTCTTTCTTCCACAATGTTGTTCTTCCCTGTCTCTCACTCTCGATCCCAGGGATTTTGCCAAAACATCAGTAGTATTTTGTAATTTTGATTACACTATTTCTCTCTGACATTCTGTTTAATCACTGCATTCTTGCAATTTTTCTTCCACTCTTTTTAAACATAATTTTATTTTTTCTATTAGAGTTATCCCAATTTTTCCCTTTTCTCTCCTCCACCCATCTCCCCCACCCCACCCTGCCTGCTCCCACAGTCAATCCCCACATTGTTGTCCATATCTGTGGGTCATTCATACATGTTCTTGACTAGCCCCTTCCCCTTCTTTCCACCATAATTCCCCTTTCCACTCCCCTCTGGTCACTTTTAGTCTGTTCCATATTTCCATGACCATGGTTCTATTTTGTTCTTTAGTTTATTTTGTTCATTAGATTCTTCTTATAGGTAAGATCGTATGGTATTTGTCTTAGGAACAAAACAGATTTTTTTTCCTTGAGGTAAAATATAAATGCTTTGTACAGCAAGTCCTCCATTTCTCACTTCCCTTGCCCATTCTCAGCCTTCCCCTTAATATCCCTTTCTAGAAAGGTAGAAAACCAACCATTTGTTCCTGTGCTATCCATCATCTTTGGATCAGATGCTCTGGTAGTTGTAGACTGGCTCCAGATGGAGGTTCCTGGTCCATGATTAGTATGTGAAATCTTAATTTGGTTACTGCAGGAAAGACTAACTTGCTTTAATGATCTGTTTGTCATTAATGAAAAGTAAAAGGAAGGTTTTCAAGCCTCTGACTTGTGAACCTGGAAACTTAACTTGCACAACTGATGAAAATCAATAATAAATACAGGGTCTGACACAAATAATGACACTTTTTAATAGAAGTCTTTTATACAAAATCATAAGTATGTAATTCTGTAACATAACAATATCACACGGTATATGACATTTTAGGTGAAATGTTCAAATTAAAACTATAATTACTACACCCATATTATTACCCTACTAACCACACTCAAGCAGGCCTACTTCTTCTGGACCCTGTATTTTGTCACAAATATTCCAAGAGAATGTGCTCATTTGCACAAGGAAGGGTAGTTTTATCTGTATAGCCCCAGTTTTCTTGACATCTAATAGGCTTTTAGTAAGGCTTGTTGAAAAAAAATACATGTGTGAGCTTGAGTATTTAATTTAATTTTTCTAGACCTCATCTTTCTCATCTACAAAATGAGGATATTGAATCAGGTCAATATCATTTATTGGCCCGATTTGTTCTTTCATTATTTTTCTCATTTGTTCATCCATATAGTGTTCTACAAATATATACTGAAAGCCAACCATTTGCAGTCCCCGTGCTCAAAATGTTTTCATGGTAACTTCAGGGGGATATTTTTAAATATTTTATAGCACAATTAAATCACCTTAGGAATAACAGATAGGTTTATTCTTTTATATTTTCACAGTGAATTATAAAATAACAACGAAGGTTTTGTCATGGGCTTTGATCAGGCCATCCAGTCTCTTTTACTGCTCTGAGGTGCTCGGGGTAAGGATTTCTGCAGTCCTGGTTTGGGGATGCTGTGAGTAGTGGCACAGCATCCCCCATGACCCCCAGGACCTACAGACCCAGCACCTGCTCATCCATTTAAGTAGTCTTGATGATGAATTTTTCAACCACTTTCCTTTCACCTTCCTAACTACCTTTTAACTAAAGGTTTCATCTGGTAAAAGTAATTTCTTAAGACCTTGGTCATTACTCACCAACTCTCTGATAGATATAAGAAATTTATTTTTATTGTGGTGAAGCCAGTCTATAAAAAGCAAGGTCATTATGGCTGCTTAATTAAAGAAAAAGAGTTTAATTAATTAAAGAATAAGTTTAACCCGAGATCAGCTATAGTCTCAGAGGACCACACAGAGAGAATAATTAGAAGTTGGCTTTTATTTCTCTACTCAAAGTCTCAAGTCAGTTTTTTTTTTTTTTTTCAATAGCAAAGTGGAAAACAACTGATCTTGAACATCCCAGACACTTGATAAGATTAACTAAGGGGAAAAAATCCATTAATCTGATTACTTTGCCTTTAGTGCATTACAGGATTCAAATTCCCAAGGTTGACTACATTTTAATGATTCCAATAGCATTTCCATCTGAAAATATCAAAGAATTTCACAAGTGTGTTCAGTCGCACGTAGACTTCAAAGCAAGCTCTTTTATTCCTTTTTATTTCTGGTGATACAATGAAGACAAAGAAAGGTTAACAAATATTTTCAACTATCAAAGGCTGTTTGGTAATAAATGAAGAATATAGGTGACCTTTTGTTTAGTTTATCATTCAAATAGTTAGTCAACATTTTACACACCTGGGGTAGACCAATTCCCCTGATAATGTGTGTATGATTCTTCAGGGATATATTTTAATATAAAAATATAGAAAAATATTCCTAGACTAATGCTTCAGAAAATAATAGCAGCATAGATAATGTGCTCTGAATTACAATTTTGTGTATTATATTCTAGACTGAATTGAGCAAATGGAGAAAATTTTGTTTTTCCTTCTCCAAATAGATTTAGTAAAAAGTGTGTTATTATCTTTGTATGGTTTTCATTTTACAAATAGGACAGATTACTTTATATTATTAGCCAGTGGAATGCAGATTTCAAATGGTGCAAAGGATGTTCATTTATTTATTTTTTCCTACTAAAATAAACTCTCTCACATAGAACCATCTCTATTTTTCTCTCCCCAGGATACCATTCTTATTCCTCCCTTTTTCAAAAAAGTTGCTTTCTCCCAGTGCTGTCTGTAACCTTTCCCCCTTTCTGCCCATGGAATCTTCTACACACAATCAATTAATCCATTTCTATCATAAGCCCCAGTTTTGAAACCAAGACTATGCCAAATGCTGAGGGAATCCTTAAGAGGAAGGACACTCAGCCTCTCCCTCAAGTGGCTTACACCCTAAATGAGGAGCTTGGAGAAGAACATTGGAGAAGCTGTAAGAAACCAATCAGGTGCTGAGTTGTAAATTACCAATAAAAGCAATGAGCATACAGAGATGGGAAATGTCAGCACTACAGGCGATGGCCATCCCCCCTCAACTCAATGGAATGTAGAATCTGTCTTTTCTTAGCAGGTCAGACTGAGTTGGAATGTACCTCTTTATGAATATTACTTTTGTTTCCATTCTATTGGAACCTCTTGGAGCCCATTTCGTATCTCTACATCTTTTGTCTTTAGCACTATTTCAGGCATTGGGCATCTGTCAGTGTTCATGGGTAAGGTTTCCTTGAGTGAAACATTGAAAGATGACCCAGGATTCAGGTTGACTGATGAAGGCAACCTGGAGCCCTGGGACTACAAGCACAAGACTTGGTGATGGAGCTGAGTGAAATGAGGAGCCCCAACAGGGAAGAGAAAGTTCAGGCCACAGTGTATTGTGTCAGTTTATTCCAAATGGAAGGAAAACAATCTAGTTAGTCTTTTCACCACTCATCACTTAGGCATGCTCTGTAATACCCCTGCCTGTGCTCAAAAAAAAAAAATCTATTGGTTGCTGTAGCAACAAGCCAAAACAATGCGTCTTAAAATCATTTCAGAAATGTAAAAACCCTTTGTAAAGGTAATAAAAATTATTTTCGTTATTATTCTGTTTCTAATCATGTCTCTGCTTGGAGAGCCAAAATTTCAGTGGCAAATGAAAACAGGTCTGGTAATATGTGACAAGGTGAATGTTATATCACCAGGTGGGATTTTAATTTGCCTAATAAATATGTTTATTCAGGAGTCCTCATAATATTCAGAGAATCTGACATATATGACATTTTATTAATCTTGTAAATTAGCAACATGTGGCCTTTGTATAAATGCACAGAGCCTTCCTTCACTTGTTATAATTTTCATAATTTAAAAAAAAAAACAATGATGATGGACTCTGAAAACTTTAGTTTTTTGGCTGTAATATATTCAGATATCAATTACCAGAATGCAAAAGTAGTGGACTGGGTTACTGAAGGTTATTCTTTTGCTTCAGACTTTTCAGCACTGTGAAGAACATGTATTGCATGCTTTCTATATGTCAGGCACATTTACCTCTCCCCCAAACCCTGTGAGGTGGCTGTTCATGTTTGGAATATTTTAAGGAGAAAGACTCAGAGAGTCTTTCCCAGGCTATGTATCCCAGGTTACATTTGAGCCAGGAGTCCCCAGGTGTAATCCAGCATTCTTCCTTCTGTTCCACCACAGAGCACTTTCGTTAGAATGAAATAGCTAGTGCTAGGTCCTGGGCTCACCTTCCCTTGACTTCCTCTGAGTCCCACACCACCAACACCATGAGGTGCTGTGACTGAGGAAGGTGTGCAAATCACAATCTTTTTTCTTATGAAATGTATCGAGGCAACACTGGTTAATAACAGTATAGAAATGTGACATGTACAACTTACAATTCAATATCTGTCTATTCTATTGTGTGGTCACCACCAAAATTCTACTTTCCTTCCATCAGTGTATTGATGATCCCCCTTTACACCCTCCAATCCAATCTGCTAACCACCATTCTATTGTCTATATCCATGAATTTGTTTTATTTTGTTTGTTTTGTTTTTTAACTTTTTTGTTTTGTATTCTATGTATGAATGAAATCATGTTGTTTTTGTCCTTTTCCATCTGACTTAGCATATTACCTTCAAGATCCATCCATGTTGTCACAAATGGCAATATTTCTTTCTAATGGCTGGGGGCAAATCACATAATCCTCTAGTAAAAGAGAATTGAACCTAAATCATGAGTTTTATAAATAAGTATTTTAAAATGCATGCATTTTGTGAGGATCTTTCTGTTTACTATCCAATGTGCATACAGGCCAAAGTTCTGGTAGAATTTGAATGTGGGAGTTCATTTATATTACAGTGCTTTCAACTCATTTTTCAAAAGCTGTAACAAGCCTTGCCAATGCTGCTCACTTCAAATGAGTGTGATTACTGGGTAATCAGAATGGTTAGTGTGAGTGAATGGATGTTGTAATGGGAATAATTATAAATGCTTCCTCCTTGGTCCTTTGCAAATAAGTTGGCTCAGCCAGCTTAATGAGGTTTCCCTGAAGTGTTTACAAATTTTAAATAATTAAAATTAAATTGAAGTCCTTTGTAATTATAACTCCAATTACATCATTATCATGCAGACAATTGAAAGGGGATGGGAGAGATGAGTTCCTTCATTTTTAAAGTCAAAATAATTATTTTGAAAAATGGTATTTGTTTAAATTTCTCATTTCAGTTAGCCATAGAAGCAGAGAGGGGTATAAGGGTATTAAATGGTAATGGAAAAAACAATAAAATTAAATTAAGAATAATGATATAAAAACAAAGCTGGTTTTAAAAAGGAAAAAAAAAAAGGAAAGTTCATAATCCAGGACAACTTTTTTCATTGTCTTTTCAAACATACACAAATTGGATTCACTTCATAGGGAAGTTTTTAAGGATCGCCATCAATCATGGCAGCCTTAATGAATATTGAGAACATGTGATAAAGCAATGGTTTGGCATGAGCAGGGACTAAATTTCATGGGAGTAGGGTACAGAGAGTTGTTGAGACTGTTTATAGGGAGGTTCTTGAAAATTGCCTAACATAGCACTGTTACTAATGTGGTCCTTAATAAAAAGAAACTTTGGATTGTTGAAAACAAAGCATACCCATCAAGTTTACATTGCAGGCATGAAATCAGCCTAGAAGATGAGAACAGTACAAGCTGCAATCATCATGGCCAGCTGAAGTAGTCAGAAACAAGGGTGATTGAACTGACTGAGGACAAGTGCAGACTATTGCACTTTAAGTGTATCTCTGTCGTCAAAGAGAGGAACAAGGGCAAACAACTCTGAGATTTTTCTTTGGCATGAATTATTTTGATAAGTCAAGTTATCAATTTCCCTGTGTTAGCAGTGATGTTGCTTTTGGTTCTGGACTTCATGTAGGAAAGATTTCACAATACAAATCCAGGTGATTTTTTTTTTATCCTTACCTGAGGAAAATTTTTTATTGTTTTTAGAGATAGAAGAAGGGAGAGAAAAGGAGAGAGAGAGACATTGATTGGATGCTTCCCATAAGCACCCCAACCAGGGACTAAACCCACAACTTAGGTATGTGCCCTGAACAGGGACCAAACCCACAACCTTTCAGTTTACAGGACAATGCTCCAACCAACTGAGCCACACTGGCCAGGGCAAGCCCAGGTGATTTTGACAGTATGTTTGTTAAAGCTGGGAACAATGAAACAAAGGAAGAGCTTAAGATAGAAGAGGCAACTTCATAGCAACAGGAGTGAGCCTAGTTGGAGCTCCCTTGGAAACATGGGGAAGAGGCAAGCCTAGGTGTGGCTGCCTTGGCCCTTTAGAAAGAAAGACACAGAGTAAGAAGTGAGTAAGCCAGCTAGACTTTGTGGACTCAGGAAACAAGTTACAGAGGCAAAAGAAGGACCCATGGAGAAAACAGCCAAATATACATGCTTTGGAAAAGAAGGGGAAAGCATGGGTATACTATAGAGAGAGAGTACACATTGGGTCCTTTGCCTTAGGATTTTTATTTGCCTTAAGGCAGGGATTTTAGGGAACATTTCAGGGGAAGATCTCAATAGAATATTTAACACCTTTCAAGGTATGTCTTTTATTATGCTGATTCATCAAAATGAACATGTAGAGTCAGGTTCATGGTCTCTACTGATTGGTCAGCACTGGGGTCGGGGGTCACTGGTCATTAAATTTGGTCCTGATGTCAACCATGGCATTGCTTTGTCTGGCTTTGCTGCTTTTCTGGCCCTGGAGCTGAAATGCAACTGGGACCTAGATATTACCTCTAGTTTCACCAAAACTCTGTCTCTGTGGTCAACTGTCCCAAGGATTTGTTCCTAAGATTACTTGATGCTGATATGAACCTCATTTTCCTGAGGGCTGAATGCTTAAGGGAGTGGTCGTGCAAGTGAGAATGAGGTAGGTGAGTCTGGATGCTGTATGAGGCCAGTTTGAATTAGCTATTTGTCTCAGTTTCCCCATTCCACTTGCCAGTGAATTTTCTTAGCTTCTTACTAACCTGTCTCATTTGGATTGTGGAAATGAAGCCAACAGGCTGAGCAGGTACAAAGATGCTAGATGATGCCAACAACAAAATAGCAATATATTCTCCCAACTTTGTGTTTCCTCCCTTCTGGAGAAAACTCATGCTGATATTTCCATTTCCAGAAATCCATTCTTGTTATTTATGAAATCAAGTAAATAGTTTGTAAATCTTTGCCAGTTGCCCTATATAGTTTTTGAATGATTTCTAAGGGTCCAGGTAGTTTCTCTCTCCCCAGTAAAATGGAAAACTTCATTGGAGGGTCTCTACTTTTGAAGTGTTCATTTGTTGTAAAAATTCAAAATTTTCTAAAAGAATTTACATCTTCAGAAAATTATTTAATAAAATACACTTGATTTTTTCATTTAGGTATTTAAAATTATTCAATAATATTTTGGTTCAAAATTGCATAAAGAATGATATAATGAACACTTATCTCAATACTCAGATTAAGGAACAATATTAGTTATAGTTATCTCTGAATTTCTCCTTGATGTAATTCTCCTTCCAATCTTAAATTCAGTGTCTATTAAACTAATCTTAAATTCAGTGTCTATAAATCCAATTAATATATTTTTATTATTTTGTTTATTTTTCCTTTTTTAATATATTTTATTGATTATGCTATTACAGTTGTTCCATTCCCCACACCTTATTTCTGTCCACCCTGCATACCCCCTCCCACCCTCTTTCCCCTTATTTGTTTAAGTCCATGGGTCATACATATAATTTCTTTGGCTTCTACATTCCCTGTGCTATTCTTAACCTCCCCCTCTCTATTTTCTACCTACCATTTATGATACTTATTCTCTGTACCTTTTCCCCTTCTCTCCCTGTCCCACTACCATGCTGATAACCTTCCATGTGATCTCCATTCCTGTGATTCTGTTCTAGATGTTTGCTTAGTTTGTTTTTGGTTTTTTTTTTTAGGTTCAGTTGTTAATAACTGTGAGTTTATTGTCATTTTACTGTTCTATTTTTGACCATCTTCTTTTTCCTAGATAAGTCCCTTTAACATTTCATATAATATGGGTTTGGTGATGATGAACTCCTTTAACTTGACCTTATCTGGGAAGCACTTTATCTGCCCTTCCATTCTACATGATAGCTTTGCTGTATAGAGTAATCTTGGATATAGGTCCTTGCCTTTCATGACTTGGAATACTTCTTTCCAGCCTCTTCTTGCCTGCAAGGTTTCTTTTGAGAAATCTGCTGACAGTCTAGTGGGAACTCCTTTGTAGGTAATTGTCTCCTTTTCTCTTGCTGCTTTTAAGATTCTCTCCTTATCTTTAATCTTGGCTAATATAATTATGATGTGCCTTGTTGTGTTCCTCCTTGAGTCCAACTTCTTTGAGACTCTCTGAGCTTCCTGGACTTCTTGGAAGTCTATTTCCTTTGCCAGGTTGGAAGTCTCTTTTCTTCTTCTGCATTATGTTTTCAATTAAGTTTTCAATTCCTTGCTCTTCCTCTTCTCCTTCTGGCACCCCATGACTCAGATGTTGAAATGTTTAAAGTTGTCCTGGAGGTTCCTAAGCCTCTCCTCATTTTTTTGAACTCTTGTTTCTTCATTCTGTTCTGGTTGAATGTTTCATTCTTCCTTCTGCTCCAAACTGTTGATTTGAGTCCTGGTTTTGTTACCATCACTGTTGATGCCCTGTACATTTTCCTTTATTTCACTTTTCATAGCCTTCATTTTTTCCTCTAATTTACATCCACATTCAGCCAATCCTGTCAGCTTCCTGATTATCAGTGTTTTGAACTGTGCATCTGATAGGTTGGCTAGCTCTCCATCACTTAGTTGTATTTTTTCTGGAGCTTTGATCTGTTCTTTCATTTCAGCCTTTTTTTTTTTTTTTTTTTTTGGCCTAGGCATGCCAGTCTGGCTGAAAGTTTCTTCTTTGACTCTTTGGTTGTCAGATTTCCATACAATTCATTTTTCTGCCAGCTCTGTTATTTTTTGTTCTTAAATTTATTTTTCTCCTTCTTTTGATCATATGAGGAGGCACAGTGTGTCTACCTATGCCTCCTTCTTGGCCCGAAGTCCCTTTCCTTTTTTTATTTATTTTTTATCTTTACTACATATTTATGGGCCATAGGAGTGAGGATATTCTCATGAGGATAATTATTGCACACCCATTAAATATACAAGAAATTAAACAAATTAAAAGATTTTACCTGTTACTGAAAATTATGACAATATTTAAAGTTCTCCCTAGGTTAATTTATAAATTTAACACTACCACAATAAAAAAATATCAACAAGCTTCTTATGGATAGACATAAATATAGATGTGTGCTTGCGCTTATGTTATTCTTCAAACATATATTTATTTTCTAGTTGTGTGTGCTGGAAGGGCCTAGAAACAATGATACACAGAAAACAATGAGCAAACTGTAGCCTAAATTGTGTGTTCTCAATATCATTTTCAATAAAATAGTTCAGGAATCCTTGGAAAAAATGGTCAATTCCAGGTCTAAGGCAGAGTAGATACAAAATGAATCTGAAGTATTATATGTGGTGGTGCCAGAAAGCAAAGAAATGTTTAAAAACTGATAGACCATGGAGACAGCAAATAGAAGCCAAGTTGAAGGAGCTCCTGGTGGCAAAGTTGGAGTAATAGATAAGTGACAATATAGATTATGGCCTATTGAATAAAATAAATATCCATGAATCTATATAACTGATATAAACTATTGGACAGATAAATAAATAGTCTTTTGGCTAAGATCAAGCATAGTATATGTTCTTATCACTTTTTTCTTTCATAAAACATTATAAAAGTGGTAACATACTATATGTATTTTGCAGTTTCTCTATTTTTGATTCAGTATTTTGTTTGTGAAGTTTATCCATGATGATAATACACTTATTTTTCTGCTGTGTAGTATTTTGTTATATGGATGAGCCACAATTATTTATATTATCTTTGTGGCTCTCATAAGAAGTGCTGCTATGAGTTTTCTTGAGCACATGTACAAGAGCTTCTTCAGTGGTGTACACAGAGATAGGAGTGAAATTCCTCGGTTGTTTAGCATGCTCTTCTCTATGTTGTTAGATCTTGCCAAATTTCTGCCCAGAATCGTTACATCAATTTGCACTTTTGCACTCTCACTAGGAGTGCTTTAAATCCCCAGAGCTCTGCATCCTGTCAAGCTGTGATTTTGCCAGAGTTTTTTTTGGGGGGTTGTGTTGGTCAATCTTAAGTTTGTGAAATAATATCCATTGTGATTTTAATTTTAATTTACCAATTACTAATGGAACTGAGCATCTTTTTGCACATTTATGGTCCACTTATATAAAGTTCCTCTTCCATGAAGTACCTGTTTGTGTGCTTAAATTTCCATTGTGTCTTCTTCTCATCTATGTATGGAATACCAATCCTTCCCTTACTATGTACATTGCAAATATCTTCCTTTACCTTTTGGCCTTTTCAAATTTTGGTTTATATCTTTTGATGCACAGAACATTTATTTTAATGCAGTTGTATTTATTATATTTTAATCCATTATTTTTACTTCTGGGGTCCTGTTCGAGGGATGTTTTCTACTTCAGATTCATGAAGGTGCTGTCCTATACTCTAAATATTGACTTTTATATATGGTATGAGGTAATATCTAATTATGGATAAACAATTTCTCAGTACCATTTATTGAGTAGCCTATCTTCTTCTTATGGGTCTGCAAGGAAAGTTCTGTCAAATACCAAGTTTTCATGTATATGTGGGGCTCTCTCTTCTATAGCACTGGAATCCCTAATGAGATTTAATAATCCATTTGGATAGGAACTACATCTGTATGTATTATTTCAAGCATACTAATGTAGGAATCATTGAATCAGCCTATCTCTCAGCCAATCAAAAAAACTATCATAGAATTCCAAGCTTTGTGTTCAGCATTGACCTGGGAAGAATTCAAGGATGTATACAGTTGAATAAAACATCAGATATTATCTTTGCCCTCAAAAATTGATAAGAGCAGTAGAGGACATCAGCTTTTGTTGTTGTTGTTATTTTGTTTTTATTGTATCCACTCTGAGCTATGCATCATGTGAGAAGCTGTAGGGAGTTAATCTTTCTGAGTATACAATGTTATTTCTTGTGCAACAACTAGATAATGCTTTTAGACAAACTCTGTTTGTTTTAAATTGCACATTTTTAGCGCATAAATGCTAGAAAAGTTCACGGAAGGATTTGACATACTATATAATTTATTCATCCATAAAGAAACCAGAGTTGATTATGGAATGGATAAACAGTGGTATAAATACTCAGCACTAATTAAAATTGGGCCTTTTTAAACTCTTCTAGTCTATTTCTCTGCCAAAAATTAAATTAGTTCCATGGCAAACTATTCTAACTCTTCTTCATAGACTAATATGTGACGTAAAACATTAAACCCAAAACAGAAACATTATCTTGGTTCTCTAGGATTCTCCACCAAAATCTGATGGACCTCAAGTAGGGAAGCCCCACCTACAAGAAGGCCATCCTTTCCACATAGCTACTGTAGAAACTGATCCCAGTTCCTCCTGATTCCCACTGCATGACTTGGATCCCCACCACTGAATTCCCGAAGGTCTTTCTTTCATGTAGGGGTGTTGTGTCTCTCACTTCTAACATTTATGTTCCTCAATTGATGTTATATTTAATTACATAACTAAATGGTATTAGAGAATGTATTTGGGATTTGTTTTAATGAAGTATGGAAAGACATGCAGATGCAGAAATGAGTGTCATGAAAGAAAAGCTTTTTATACTCACAGATCCCTAGAAACAGGAGGCATGGTGTGCTGTGCAGGGGCCACATGAGGAAGCTCCTAGCTTAGGAAAGCATGAGCAGGAGATTTTACTGTGGAATCCTCGGGAAAGGCGATGCAGGGAAGCAGGTTTAGAAATGACAGTGAGCTGTGCTATAGGAGCTGTGTGTATTTGTCTGGTACCTGACCCTAAGTGCTTAAGGCAAGGGAATATTGTTTCCTGGAGTGAAAGAATCAGCCTATAGGGGAGGTTGTTAGGACTATGGGATATGCTTTGGTAGGTTTGCATATGAAAGACATGCTTATTCAAAAGGATAGTAGTTTGCTACCTACAGCCATTAGATACCCCTGAGAGGGGTAGTCTTCTCTGGGTCAGCAAGGATTCTGATGCCAGAGCATCAAGAATACAGAAAATAAGAATAGTTCGTGCAAGTGACTATAATCTTATTTTACATAAATGTGAGGATTTTTGCCCCCCAAAATTAACCTTAAGCCTATCAGATAAAATTCTTTGGAATCTTTTTATATAATTGGTAATTTTATAAAATAAAATCAATTAGATAAAATCATCAGTTTTATCTATATAAAATCAAGTGTCTCTCCAATATAAAAAATAATGACATTAAGATGAATGTAATATACCAGGCTACCCTAAAATAAGTGCTGTTTTTTATTTATCTGTGTAATTTCAATTAAATCAAATAATAACTATAAAAAGTTATCTCAGCATGGCTGAATCTGTAAAATTCTGTAATTAATATGAATCCTTAATTACAGGAAATAAGAAGAGGCACATGTGTGCATGTGTGTGCACAAACAGCGTCCAGAGCAGTTCCTGGAGTAGCTGCACTCTTCCTATTATAACTCAAAATTTTAGTACGCAGCATGAAAGTAATTTTAAAATAAGTGTAAGTTTGTCAGGTTCAATGCTTGTCAGAGATATTTTAAAGAACAATTGTATATACTTCATTTTTCACTAAAAAAATCTGTGGCATTATGTGGAAATTATTTTAGTGTCACTTCACCTTTCTTTCAGAAGAACATCTCAAATCAATTATTGTGTGGGCTCAGAAAGAAATGTGCCATCCACCTGTATTACCTCCTCTCACCCCAACACTTACATTCCATTACACAGCAGTGGCCACTGAGTGTTAAATGCTCATTCTATCTGCCAGACATGGAGCTAGCTGCACCTTACAATTTTACTGTCTTAGGGCTGTTGAGTACATATAGAAACTTGATAATCAGTGGGAAAACACCTTCCTATAAGCTTAGATTTTATGGTTATATTTTGTAATAAAAGCTAAACCAAATCTTTGTATAATAAAAATTGACTGGATTCAATTACCATATGATCTTTTGATCAAATTGTCAAGCATGTCATAAAAACAGAGGCAAATCAATGGAGTAGATGATGTTCTTTGTTTGTCATTCACCGAATTTAAACTGCAATGAGAATGATGCTACATGAGAAATTTTATTAGAAAAATATTCTTGTAAAAACCTAAGTTTCCTCCTTTATTTTACAAAGAATGTACATTAGGGTGTTATTTATTTCCCTCTTATGAGGCTGGGGTTGTTCTAGTTAGAAGAGTCAATGTCAGCAGTTTTAATCCATACAGAGCAAAGGATTTATATGTTTCCCGTTGAGTACATTGGTCAAATGTTTGATCAAGCTGATTCTTTTCTAAGGTGTATATTTTGTCTCATGTAATTTTATGGGACTTCATTTAGCAAATGAAACAAGGCAACCTTTTCTTCAATCGAACTATTAAAGCCCAACTCAGAGAAGAATGACAATTTCAGTTCATACACCTCAGCACAATGACCACTTCAGTGCTATACACATTTTTTTTCTATATCTCGCCTATATAAATGTATCATTTAAAATATATATCTATTGAACATGTGTAAGTAGTAGGAAAATTTTTCTGATAGGAATATTCTTAAAGTTCATGTAACACTGAAAACTAATTGTGAAATTTCTGCTATTAACACTATCATCGTCAGAATTTTATGGGAAGTAGTCATTGTCAGTTCTTGTTTTCATTAATGGGCAATTACACGTTCCCATTATAGGACTGGCTTTATGATTTCTTAGTCTATGACATTATAGAGAAAAGTCATGATTTTGTGAGTTGCTTGCTGAGCCCTCAGCGCTCCTTACATGATTTGCCTTTTCTTTCCCTAACTTTGGCTCCAAAGTAACTCAGAGAGAGGTTAAAAGCATCTTTTCAAAGTTTCACAGTCAGCACATGTGAAATGTGCATTTGCACTCCATTAAAGAATCTGATATGCAAATATCCTTTCGGGAATTTACAAAATCATCACTATTCCTAGGATGTTGCTTTTGTATAAGTTAACATTTGTCATTGCACTGAGGCCATTCTGAACCTCTTATCTATTCTAAATTGGAATGAATAGCCCAAAAGTTATCTAGGAGAAAATTCAATAGCTTTTAATTAATTTTGCATGGCCTAGAGAAAGAGAAATCTCATGTAACTAGTAATGTTGTCCATGTAGCATCTGTCTGCAAAGTAGACCAGTCCCACTATTCAAAGCCTCTCATTTCAAATGTATGTATAAATCAGTTCCCTTTTATAAAGAAACTCATTTTTTGTTGCTGTCTGGTTATACCTACATGCCTAAGATAAGATGCCCCTCCATGTTAATCTTCATTATTTTTCAAAAGTTAGGAATATCCTGGATACATTTTTATTTTTCCTCGCCTTTTTAGAAGACACTTTCTTTCTAGAACCAAACTGACAGACTTAAATAGATTATTAAAACACACATGTATAACCATATCATGAAGTATGTAATTATTGTGATGTTAAAAAGTATAGACTTTCCATTCAATTTAATTCATTGAACTTTTATTTTATAACAACCATGTTTAAGGCAATGTTCTGAGGATGGACATACAGGGGTGAAAAAGGCCAGGTCCTTAATTCCAAACGATGTAGTCCAGTGGGTTGGCTGACATTCACAAATATGCAAATCATTGTGTAGGGTATGGGAACTATTGGAGGGGAATTATAAATTTACAAGAACAAGGTGTTATTTCAAGTTGGAGGAGAATCAGAAACAGTTATAGGCTGGCCCTTACCACGTAGGAACACTCTTAGATAAAAACGGAAGGTTGAAGAGTATTATAGCACATTTTCATTAATTCTCAGTTCTATTAATTAAGATATGCTAGATGTGCTTCTGAATGCATAAAGAGATTTAAATATTTATCCTCTCTAAACATTTTGTATGTAAGTTCTGAGTAAAGGGGATGAAGGATTTAGTGGTTGGAGGGAGTAAAAGCAAATCAAGGACCCTCCAAAGTAATGATATGTTTAAAATAAATTAAAATATATTTAAAATCCCTGAGCTAATGTGTATAATCAATATCTTCAGTTGATGTACGTTAGTATGTAATAATGTCCTAATATGAATAGGTTTTTCCAAATAATTCTGTTAAATTTTTAACGCTCATCTGTCTCAGCACAGTGTTTTTTCCAGGTGTGATTCCTTTACCTCCTACAGCAGAATGACTTGGGAGGTGTCTGTTGAATCAGAACCAGAAGCCCTGGTGTCTGTGTTTTAGCAACATCCTGTCCCAGGCAGAATGTCTGTCTGCCAGATTTCAATGCCATTGTTCCAGATTATGTAAGTTGTTCAGAAAAGTAGTAAAACTGTATTTCTTTCCACATATGCTTTAAGACACAGGTTCATGGACAGACAACCTCTCCTCTTATTTCCATTTAGAATTTTACAGATATGTTCTATTCTTTTCTTAATGTCTGTCTGTTAAATGTTCAGTAAATTGTCTAGAAAAATCATTAGTTTTAAAAAATTTTCATAAAAAGTCAAAACAGAGTTGTCCATGGAACACTTTTTTGTCATGACCACTCTCTTTAAGGAGTGTAAACACTGAACTCTCTCCTGGTCTTACCCTGCTGGTGTTTAGAGTTCACTGGTAGCTGCCTGGTACCAGGGGATATGCCAATGTTAGACTCTCTGGTAACTGTGCCTGGCTCTGGGCTCAGCACTTCATGGTCCAGAACTGGCTCTGAAGGGGTGTCTACTCTATTCCCATAGCATTACAATCTCAAATGAAAGTTTAGTGCCTTTACATACAGATGGTGGTACAATGTGTTCCTAATCTCATAACATCTCAACTCTCAGATTAAGGCTAACCCTTGCTGTGCAATTGCATGTGTAGTGTTGTAGTTGAATTTAGTTGTGAACAATTGTAAGGTAGGTGGACTATTGCCTCCAATTCAAGATCAGGCATTCTGACCTTAAAAGTGCAGGAGCCTCTGGTCTCCTAAAGCTGGAGTGTGCCACCCTCCTGCTGGAGATGAGTTCATGATCCTGGGGTCTCTCCAAAACATGTGCTGTTGGGATTTTTATGGAGACTTCCTCATGTAGACGCAATCAGTTATTAACCAAATGTTTAGCTCTTCTCTCCTCCCTGGAGGATGAGGGAGTAGAGCTGATAATTTTAAGCTTCTAATCATGACTTGCTCCTTCTGGTAACCAGCCCCACCCAGGAGTCACCCAGAGTTGCCCCTTTAGCATAAGAGATGCTCTTAGTGCTCTTATCACTTGGGAATCTACAGGGGGTTTAGGAGCTCTGTTAGGAAGTGGAGGCAGAGACCAATATATATGTGGTCCATCCGGAAAAAGTCCAGCCATTGTTAATATAACAAGAACAGTTTACACAATAATGATGTAACCTGGCAGCCAAGGAGAGTGGGCTGGAATGCACATGTGTGAACAACGACAACTTCATTGTACTAGTCAGTGGGGGTAGTAGTTGCCTTTGAGGGAGCATGTGTACTGTGTGGCTATTGTATTCAAAATGACTGAGCTAGGAGAGCAATGAGTATGCATCAAATTTTGCATTAAACTTGAACATTTCTTACAAAACTATCTAAATGATTCAGAAGGCCATAGCTATGGGCAACTGGGGATTGGCAGCTTCATCATGACAGCACTCCAGTTCATGCATCATATCTTGTGTAGAGTTTTCTGGTGAAACATCAATCACCCATGTGACTCAGCCCCCCTACAGCCCAGATTTGGTGTCCTGCAACTTCTGGCTTTTCCCAAAACTAAAATCACCTCTGAAAAGTAAGAAATTTCAGGTCATTGATGAGATTTAGGAAAATATGATCAGGCAGCTGATGGCAACTGGGGGAACTGTGTGAGGTCTCAAGGCATCTACTTTGAAGGGGACTAAAGCGTCATTGTCCTATGTTCAGTGTTTCTTGTATCTTGTTCAGTAAATGTCTATTTTTCATATTACATGCTGGATACTTTCTGGACAGACCTGTATATTCTATTATTTCACACTTCATATGGAAGTTAAGGATCTTGAGAAAAAAACCTTATTCTGAATTACCTGAGTAAGCCCCGAATGCAATCTCAGACATCCTTATAAGAGAGACACACACAGAAGACAGAGAGAAAGCTGGGGGAGGTGAGGAACAGATTCTTCCTTAGAATTAAGGAAGACCCTGCTGACACCTTGATTTTGGACTTCTGGCCTCCAGAAGTGTGCACAGTTATACTTCTGTTGTTTAAAGCTACTTAAAATGAGAAGCTAATGCACCACTCGATTTGTTTACTTTCCCACTGGCCAAGACATGGACCAAATGCCCACTCTCATTCTCTATAGCCATCCACTGAATGGACTTGGCCCTGTTGCTGACTGTGGAGATAGGCCATTCACTGCCATGGGGCATCAGTGTAGTGGTTTTACTGAGAGGACCATTTGCATGCTGCTATGGTGATTTGGTACCATCCAAATGGCCAAATCCAAATGTAAAAGCAGAGTTCTGGGTTTCTTGGGTTGGGGAGCCATAAAAAAATGTGTATGGCTGATACCCTTAATGCTTCATTTATCCCCAAGGTTCACCTTATTCCTGAGTATCTGCTACACTTATAATTTTATAATAAAAAATAACTAATGTTTATAATAGCTTAGTTTTATACATCTTACCAGGATTTCCACATCTTAACCTGGCTTCATCCAAATGGCCAGTGAGAATATTCTGTATTCACCTTGTTACCTGCCTGTCTACTGGGTCAGGGATGAAGCTGGAAGCCTGGGGGCTCAAGCAGCCTGCGGATCCCCTCCCCTATTTTAAAATAGGAAGACATCTGTAAGATCTGGCTTTCTGCCTTGTCTTGAGCATTGGAGGATCTTCTGACACAGGATGAAGTCTGCAGAGCAGGCCTGACCAGAAGGAGATGGGGGTAGACCTCTCCCCGCCAGCCTGTCAATTTGTTTTGCTGGCCTGACCCCTGCAGGCATTGAGTGTGAGACCCTGGATCAGGAACCTGGAGTTCAGGTGCTCCCCCATCACCCTATGAATATCCCCCACCCACAACATTCCATTATTAGCCATCCCTCTGAAATCCCCAAGGTTATTCCTATCCCAAAGTCAATTATCTGACTCTGTGATTTGATGAGACTATTTCTCAGTGATTAAAATTTATATTTTCTTCCCTGAAACCTAATCAATGCCAAAGAACATATTTCCACATGTGTATACCAGGGAACACATTTCTGAAACACACACGGGGATTTGGATAACAGCTTCTGCAGGTATCTATTTGCATTGACAGCTCATGACTAAGAGAATTTTCTTGATTTGGGCAGCCAGTGTCACCAGGGCCTAAGGGATATTTTCTTTTCTAACAGGGTTAGCCGTACAACTAAAAAATCTTCATTAACATTTCTTCTTGTCCGATGGGTTTCCAGGGTCGATTATGTCTCATTTGAATCAGGAAAACAAATGGGAATGGTCTGTGTGTGCACTGCCAGACTTTCTTTTCCTTTTTGCATCCCCTTGAGCAGCCAGACGTGCCATGAAGGTGATTCCTGGCCTGTGCCACTAGGCAGGACAAGTGCCACTCATTTCAGAGTCCTGAGAAGTTATTTATTTTTGAAATCCATGTGGTAGATACTCAGCAAGCATTGATGGATTTAGCCTTACTAGTGTCAGGTCACGCCACACTAAGTAGCATTTCCACTTTTAGATATGCAACCTTTTTGAAAGACCTATCCTAAAGACTGTGTCACCTTAAAATTCTGTATTGAAACATAATCCCCAATATGATGGTATTGAGAGGCAGAGCCTTTGATAGGTGATTAGGTCCAGAGCGGGGAGCCCTCATCAGTGGAAATACTACTCTTATAAAAAATGCCCTACAGAGCTCTCTGCCCCCTTCCACCACATGGTGCACAGCAAGAAGGTGGCCATCTGTGAACAGAAAGCCGGTCCTCACTAGAGTCCAAAGCTGTCAATGCCTTAATCTTGGATTGTTCTGTTTCCATGACAATGAGAAATAAATGTTTGTTATTTATAAGGTCCGTAGCCTATGGTATTTTGCTGTAGCAGCCTGAACTGACTGAGACAACCTAGAAAAGCTGGAGTGGATCCACAGTTATGTTATTATCCAGTGATAACTTCTGCTCTAAATAAACCTCTCCCTTCTCCCCACACAACTAAGTGTTACTCTGGGTCAGACAGACCTGGGTTTGAATTCTTGTTCCACTACATTCTAACTGGTCTGGGTCAAGTTACTTTACCTCTGCAACCTTTACGTGATAGTGTTCACATAAGGACAGTAATGTCCACTTCAGAAAAGTTGTGACACTTAAAAGTGAGATTATATGGCATTTGTCTTTCACCACCTGGTTTATTTCACTTAGCATGATGCTGTCTGTTTCCATCCATGCTGTTGCAAAGGGTAAGAGCTCCTTCTTTCTTTCTGTTGCATAGTATTCCATTGTGTAAATGTACCATGGTTTTTTGATCCATTCATTTACTGATGGGCACCTAGGTTGCTTCCAACACTTGGCTATTGTAAATTGTGCTTCTATGAGCATTGGGGTGCATAGGTTCTTTTGGATTGATGATTCAGGGTTCTCAGGATATAATCCTAGCAGTGGAATTACTGGGTCAAAAGGCAGTTCCATTTTTAGTTTTCTGAGGAAATTCCATACTGTTTTCCACAGTGGCTACATGAGAGTCTGATGGTTGCCAGAGGGGAGGTGGTTTGGGGGACTGGGTGAAAAAGCTGAAGAGATTGAGAAGTACAGACTGGTAGTTACAAAATAGTCATGGGGATGTAAAGTAGAACATAGAGAATACAGTCAATAATATTGTGATAACTATGTATTGTACCAGTTGGGAGCTGGAAATTTCAGGGGGAAGACCTTGTAAAGCACATGATTATCTAACCATTATGCTGTACACCTGAAACTAATACAAAGTAATATTAAGTACAAACTGTAATTGAAAAAATAAATAAAAATGTAAAAAAATAAAACAAACAAAAAAGTTATGGCAAATGAAAATGTCATAAAGTGTGAAACATACATGGCAGAGTATCTAACATACAACTCCCATCAGTGTTATTGCTATAGTTAATGCTACAACTGCTGATATGGCTATACAATGTATATAACACTCACTTGTGTGGTGAGTTCAGCTTGCTAGAGCAAAGCTGTGAATATAAAAAGGAATCAGAAGTTTCTGTGGCAATGAAAACATATGCCTCAAGATCTGTATACTAAATTATACTCACTTTGTTGTTTGGTGGGTAATGTACCACTCACTGATAGTTTATTTCTGTTTTAGATACATTGTTATTCAACTTGGTTATAAACCTTCTAAGTTAGTTGCAATCCAGTAAGAAAACTACTGCATGGATATAAAAATTGTTATAGACAAGTATGGTAATAGCAATCTCAGACAACAAATTAGAAAAGGGACAGGAAAATTATATATGCTCAGCAGTTGGTAGTTATAGTGACTGTTATAAATCATCCTGAAAAACTTAAATTATGTCCAGATCATACCAATAAAACTTAAATGTGTGTGACTTATTTTAGGAAAACATTTATGGAAAGATTTTTTTAAGTTTTCTTGATTAAATTTATGGTTGACGTTAAAAGAAAAATTTATTTAGAATTGAGATTCAATGTAATGCTATGTAAACAGTGTTTTATAAACAAATACAAAGCTATAAATTTTGATTAAGCAATTGAACAAATATTAAATAACTATTTTAAAATAAATAATATATATAAATTTTACTTTAGCACATAACACACATTTTTGGAAAAGAACATTTGTTTAAGCAGAAAAAATTCCCTCTGAATCACAAAATTTTCAAACTGGAAGGAATTGAAGAGTTTTAATTTACCCTCTCTTTCAGGAGTGCCCTGTACAAGCTCTCAGGATAGCTGCAGGGACATGAAGCAATTTAGAGACTGGGTACTATAGTTAAACTGTGTGACCTTGAGCTAGTCACTTCACTTGTCTAACTCATTTGCTTCATCTAATTTAAAGGATTGGTGATTGATCTGGCTGGCATGGTTCAGTGGATTGAGCACTGGCCTATAAGTCAAAGTGTTGCCAGTTCAATTCCCAGTCAAGACTTGTGCCTGAGTTACAGGTCAGGTCCCCAATAGGGGGCATGTGAGAGGCAACCACAAATTGATGTTTCTCTCCCTCTCTTTCTCCCTCCCTCCCCCTCTCTAAAAATAGAAGAAAGAGAAAAGCAATGTTTTTTAAAAAATAAAGCATTGGTGGTAATAATGGCAGTTACCGTAGAGATTACTATCTTGAAAATTACATGAGTTAACACACATGAAACATTGGAACAGGGTTTAGAATATGAGTGCCAGTAAGTTGTTGTGTTTAATGAGTGATAATCTATAACCCTCTAAATTAGGAGTTGTACTGAGCAAAAAAGAAACTCAAAGGTGTTTGTTACATGGTTCGTGTGTGCTACATGCTGGGTGATGTGTGTGCACTGATCTGTCTGAGTAGAACCATCAGATCTCAATGCTTGCAATAACTTTGCTGTCATAGTCATTTGTATGGAGACTGGCTCAAGGGAGAAGTAGGCATAGGGAGGAATCATCATGATTACTTGAAATGAGAATTGTGTTGGCCTGCCGCTGAATGTCTTGCCCTCCTGGATGCATTTCATTCAATGAAACGAGTCTCCTACCCCCATACAACAGCGTGATTCACTGCTATGTGTTAGGGTGCGTTGGAGTGAACTGCTCCAGTAGGTGCCCTGGGTAAGGTAAGCAGGGTAGGGCATGGCAGAAGAGATAGGATTGAGTCAGACATGATCCTTAGAAGTCTGGCTCGATCCCTGGTTGGGACATAGCTAAAACTGTTTGTCAAAGGGGCAGTGTATCTCAAATGTGCACAAGGGACTA
This sequence comes from Anoura caudifer, assembly GCA_004027475.1. Taxonomy (NCBI): domain Eukaryota; kingdom Metazoa; phylum Chordata; class Mammalia; order Chiroptera; family Phyllostomidae; genus Anoura; species Anoura caudifer. The sequence continues at coordinate 108,808 of PVKU01000189.1, forward strand.
GAGTTATGAAGACTTTGTCTACGGAAAATTAGGATCCAAAAACATGCAGGAGAGGTGTTGGCAGAAGTGATGTGGAGTCAGCACCAAGAATAGTTCCCTGGGAGCCTCTGTAGACGGGCCTTCTCAAAGTCTGTTCAGACTTTGAGACAAGCCTGGGCCTAGAAATGGAATCTAATAAAGCAACTTTAAATGCCTTTAAAGAAAGCTGCATCTTTTTCTTCCCAAGAAGTCCTCATAGTCTTTTCAGAAGAGCAAAACATCCTTTAGGTTGAAAGGCAGTCAGTTTTCGGAAACCTTAAACTCTTTGTCCTTGTGACCTTCTTTTGGAATGTCTTCTCTTTTTCTCAAGTCTAGGGAAGTGTCTGGAAAGTGAGTCCACAATGACCCTTATTGTATTCTATAAAGTAATAAATAAAATAAAATAAAATAAAATAAAATAAAATAAAATAAAATAAAATAAAATAAAATAAAATAAATGAGATATAGTCAGCTGTGACTTTTGAAGGCCATGTTGAGAAAAATGTACTGTTATCACTAGGCAGACTCACAATGACCACCATCTCTGGATGAACTTGGGTCTTTTCTGGCTCCAATGGAAATATCTCCAATAGAGTGTGCCAGAAGATTCTGTTGCACTTATCTGGGACTATAGTTATTTGGGAAGTTCTGCATTTACTCTTCTTGGTCTTATTCTTCTCTAGGTTTGCTCCTTACTTGCATTTAGTAGAATGCTGATGCCATAATTAATGAAGTGTTAGGTTGAACTTTAAAACTCACTTCTACCTATAGCACACAGCAATGTCTGTTGACCATATATACACCTTTCGCAAATACTGAACCACTCAAATATTACAGGTAACGCCTTGTCCACCACCCCTATATGTGTTCTTTCTACCACAGAGTCATGTTTCTTTGAATGACATGATCTTAGCTTTCTGGTCCTGGAAGCATGCAAAGTAGAAGCCTTTGTTTTCTCAAAAAGTCATAATTAACCTTGAAAGGGAAAAGGGGGAAATAAATATAGATTATATAGCTTATATGCTGGCTGATGAATAGCTGTATGTGGTAGATATTAGCCAGCATTTAGTCGTCTTTGGAAATACAAGAATTAAGAACCATTTTGCCCAATGTAGGAAAAAGTTTTAGATATAAGGCTGCCTTTAAACCTTGCTACATTACCATTCAACCACAAAAGACAGTGGGAGGAAAAAGTTGGAGAAAATTGGATGGTAATAAGGATGCTAAAGTGAAGAGAGAAAACTCATTTTCTTTGTCCCTTTCTTAGAGTGGTAATTAGACTAATTGCCCTGGTATAGTCCCCCTTTGTGAAACACCTAAAAGCAGAGTGAGAAATACCAGCCATGTAGAAGACTTGGTGTGTTAACAGACCCATCATCATATTTTCTGCGGCATCTAGTCAAATGCATTATGACTCCAGGAAGACATGCATTCACTGAATCGCTTTGTAACATGTATGTGGGGCTACACCTACACACTAAAACACTATACCAGGCAAATGGGGGATGAGTGTCAAAATACAAGGAAACATCATAAAATATTCCCTTGTAAATTAGCAAAACTCTTATTCATGATCAGTGATACATAAGGGGAGAAGGCTGAGAAAACAGGTTTCTTTGAGTGCAAACAAGAAAGTTACTGTTTTTTTTTTCTACATTTTCAATGCCATATAGTGATAGGATGATTATATAACACACCATGTCAATTATTTTCTTCCACAGCTGTTGTTTTCAATATGGGGAAATTATAATTGTTTCAAATTAGTGTAAAATCCCTTCCAATTTAGTGTACGATATACAAGTAAATGAGGTTTTCAGCATCTTTTTTAAAAACGTGTTGTTTATTCTTAGTAAAAGATAAGTTAACTCTGAATTCTCAGAATTAAATAAAATGCTATATTTTACATTTGCTTATTAAGATGTATTATTTTATTGCATAATGGCTCTATATTTTTAGATAACTATGGGGGTGAATAGAACTTCCTTTTGAATTATTTTTTATACCATTTTAAGGCCTAGTGGTTAATCCTTAGCTTATATTTTACTGAAACATTTATCTAGGGAAAGTTTGTTTTTATATGACTTATTTCAAATGTGTGTAATAAGTGAAGACATTAATTAATTTATTTTTTGTTACTTTAAAGAACCCTTTGAGCTTTTTGTGAAAGAGCTTGTACTAAATATACAAAATTAGTCCCAAATATACATTGAAGAGCTATGAAGTACTTGTACTATACCTGCAAAATTAAGCCTCCCCCCCAAAAAAAATTATGCACCAAAGAGTTATGAAGTACAAGCAGTTCTGCTTAGGTGATAGATCTTTACACTCTAAGGTTAGGTATCCTTCATGCTCTCATATCGTTTACAGCCATGCCAGTGATAATCCATTGATACCTGCATTGGTGTTTCAAGTATAAAGAGTGCATACTGGATAAATCAAAGACAGCTGCTCCCAAGAATGAGATCTGCAATGGAAAGGAGTTCCTCATTGATTATAAAGATGATGGTAGGTTTGCAATCAGGCCTTACTTAAAGGAAAAAGAAAAAGAGAAGGGAACAGGATAAAGAAATGTAAATAAAATATAATAGAATGTAGAGAAAAACATATGAGAAAAAATTCAAGTCTAGAAAAAATGTGAAAAAAAATGCTGACAAGAGTCAATATAAAGAAAACTTTACAGTTCTACTTATTTGAATGGAGAGGATATTTTTACCACTTGGTCCTTAAATCTATTTCCATGAAACAAATTAACCCAAAACTGCACCCTAAAAGACCAGACACATTTGCTACCTAACCATTTCTGTGAATCCGGAATCTGGACATTTCTTAGCTACATCCTCTGCTCTCGGTCTCTCACAGGCAACACTGAATGTGTCAGCTGGGCTGTAATCACCTGAGGGCTCCCTTGAGGAAAGACTACCTTCCAAGCTCATTCACTGTTGATAGGACTCAGCACAGAGGTTGGCCATTGGCAGCTCTCAGTTCCTTGCCATATGGGCCCCTCTAACACTGCAGCCTGCTTCATCAAAGCATCTAAGCAGAGAAGGCAGTACAGAGCGTTTGCTACACATATGGAAGTCACAAATTTCAAAGGCAATCACACAACTGGCATCCCATCAAATGGGCTGTATTTTGTTGGTTAAAAGCAAGTCACTAAGCTCAGCCTATCCTCCAGGGAAATACATGTCATACTCATATAAATACCAGGAGTCAGGGATCATTGGGCTTCATCTCAGAAACATGTACAGAACCGCCCTTTATCTTGGGCAAGAACTCAGATTTTCACAACAGCAAACATACACCTGGATTAATGGTCATGTGTATGTTGTGTGTGTGTGTGTGTGTATATGAAGAAAAATTTCACATTTCTAAACTTGTAAATATTTTTTCATATATTTTTCTTTATATTCTATTATATTTTGTTTACATTTCCTCATCCTATTCCCTTCTCTTTTTCTTTTTCCTTTAAGTAAGGCTTGCTTGCAAACCCACCATCTTCTTTATAATCAATGAGGAACTCCTTTCCAATGCAGATCTCATCTCTGTCTCATGTGTTTGTATGTATGTATGTGTCTTGCCCACCTCTTCTCTTCTCTGTCTCCTCTGTGGAAGAGGAGGGAAAGTAACTTGCCCTCTACCTTTCTGAATTTTTAGCTAAGGCTCCTGTATACAAGATAGATTAACACGAAAAAATGAGCAGAAGTTTTTTAATATGTAAATACCATATCTACTGGGAGATACTTAGGAAAAATGAGTAACCCAAAGATGTAGCTTTAGAACTCAGGATTAAATATTTTAATAGGAAAAGGGAAGAAGGGAAGTAGACCTCTCAGGGTAGAGTAGCTGGTTTTTAGGGAAGATGAATGGATGCTTAGGAGAATAGAGGGAAAGTATGATAGTTTTTTATGAAGTTTGCCTGGGTGTGGTGTTGACTTCTAGTCTCTTCTGCAATAAAAGTCAGCCTTCCCTGGTTGATGAAACTCCTGGGGTGGAGGGGATTTTATGACAGTGGAGTTCCTTTTGGAAGATCTGTCTTTAGGCAGCATATGCTACCCCAAAATATGACTATAGGAGTTCAGGGCATGCCATCCTAAAATGTGCTGTTTTCTTTTTAAGATAAACTTTCTTTGATTTACTATGGCTGAAGTTTTATTCTCTTCCTATCTCTGAGTACCCACAAAGAACAAACTGGAATCTCTTTCAAGGGCTTTTCTAATTGTTCTGGCCCCATGAGCAAAGGAAACTATGTGTTTATTGAACACATAAGCAACAAGAGCACTTGTGTGATGTTCTGAGTGCTTTAAGCCTTTAAACTCATGTCATTGTTAGGTAGGATAGGTGGTAAACCAAGGCAGGAAGGGGGAGGGAGACATATCTCACCTACTAATTCAGCAGTCCTGAGCCTGGTCTGGTAGGATTGCCAGGTGTTCTGAACATCACAGGAAACACACAATAGCCCAGGAGGAAGGGAGCCTTTGATGTTCTGTATGTATGGTTTCTAGCATCTGAGAAAGAAAGCCTTTGAAACTGTGTATTCCTCTCAAGGTCTGGGAGGAGGAAAGAAAAAGTCCATAAAATAACTTTGGTTAATTGCCTGTCTCTGGTCACTATCGTTTTACAAGGGGGTCCACACTACTTAAAGTAAGAGCCCATAAATAACTTTGGGAAACTGCCTTATCACTTAATTAACTATCTCCTGTCACATACCTGTCTTACAGGATGACCAAATGTGGTCTGGAACAAGATAAATATTCGGGGAAACAGACCCTCACACATGCCTATGTTTAGGTGGTCACGTTCCCCTAGCAGAAGGTGGCACCACTTTTACCTGCCAATCAATATGTAACTACCTCATCCCATCCTGCCAACTAATAAGTCCTCAGGACAAAGGACTTGCAGCCTTGTCTTGCCCTTTGCCTGTGCTGTTCTTCCCCACCTCAGCAAGGCCCATTCTCTTTCATGAGAACATATCACTAATAAATTCTGCCTATATACTAATCAGCTTGCTGATCTTTAATTCTTTACTGCATTGGCATGAATTGTGTTTTCCCACAACATCATCATCACATGTGTAAGACATGATAAGTATACTTACTCCTGTTTTAGGGGTGAGGGCACAGAGGCACAGAGATTTGAAATCTAGTAGAAGTAAAACCGAGGTTTTCTGTGACCACTGCCATTTTTCACAATGGCCTCTTTGTTGTGATCCTTATACAAATAAGGCATTATCTCTTGGGAAAGGTAACTCCTTAACAGCCAATATGCAAATATTCAGATGAGCCTTGAATATACACATATATACATGTACACACACACACACACACACACACACACACGGGGGACCCAAAAAACCCGGAATAATCTTTTGTAGGGTTGGCCCCTTGTAGTACAGGCTCCCCCTACTAGGTGAGTGTTCTAGGAACCTATCTGTATCAGTGTACCAGCTGCATTGTTGTGAAAAGCTGTGTTTGGCTGCAGTGAATTTTTTTTTTTTTTTGGAAGACTGTTTCAATGTGTGTTTGTCCATTTCAAGATGGGTGATTTACCAGCACACCTGCCCACACTGTGCTGGGTGTTCAGTAGTTTTGACCAAAACAGCATGTCACCTGTGTCCCACTCCCCCTATTCACCTGATCTCACCCCAAGTGACTTTATTTTGTTTCCTCAGATGAAAAAAAGTCCCGGAAGGTAAATGTTTTACTAATGTGGAAGAGGTGAAACAAAAAAACAACAGAAGCACTAAAGGGATCAAAATCAACAAGCTCAAAACTGTTTTGAGCAGTGGAAAAAATGTCTTAACAGGTGTATTGCATAAAGTGGAGAGTACTTTGAAGGTGATGAAAGATTATACATGTAAGAATAAATACAAAATTTTTATAATTAAATTCCATTTGGGGGGGTTCCCCCAAAATTCAATAAAGTCAATGAATCATTGAATATATTAGGGTGACATTGATTAACAAAACAAAGAGCATCATGCCCACAAGATCTCCAGTCTGTTCTTTGTGGTTTCCTAAGACAACCTGATCAGGGGCACTCTCTGAGAAGGGCCCCTGTGTTCTCCCAGGTAACATGGGGAGGATGAAGCATTAGATGGCCACATTCTGTTTGGGCTGGTTATAGGCAGGATACACTCCCGGGACAATTGTAGAAAACAGTGAGAGACAGCATGTTGCCAGGATGAAAACATCAACAAGACTTGAGAGGTCAAGAAGAATCTCCTGGGCATCTATGGACTTAAGTCAGAGGACTTAGAAAGGTTGAGAAGACTCTCCACCTTTCCCTTTCTTGCCTTCTGTTGAGAACTTTGATTTGCACTTCTTCTATTTTTTTAATCATGTTGTATGACCCTTGGAAACTAAGTGACAAGTGAGAAGTGGTACCCATTGTAAACAATAACTTTGGAATAATTGATTATAAAGCTATGTTCTGTGGTTGCTGGTTTGATTCCTGGTCAGGGCATATGCCTGGGTTGCAGGCCAGGTCCCCAGTTGGAGCTGTGTGAGAGACAACTGATCAATGTTTCTCTTGCACATTTATGTTTTTCTCACTCTCTTTTTCCCTCCCTTCCTCTCTCTCTAAAAATAAATAAATAAAATCTTAAAAAAAGAAGAAGCTATGTTCTGAGACCTCTACTTCAGTCCATGCAGATTTCTTCAGTTACTGCTCCCATATATGGAAGGGAGTAGAGGGATTTGCTTTACAAAAATGTCTGGGGGCATGAGGGTTTGTCAGTGGAATGGGTCTACAGTCTAGTTAAATAAGGAAAATCTAAAGTATTAGAACAGATTTTGCTTCAGAATCTGCAGGCAAGAATGCTATGCCTTTCTCTGTTCATTACTAATAGGGCACCTTCAGCCATGTTTCCATTCAAAAATAAGGGAGAATCATGGGGATTAGAATAATGGTAATCATGGCATATTTCACATTTTGAAGTTTGAATAAATCACCTGAATTTAGTTGCAAAATAAGATACTATATTTGTACACAGCCCCCTGGTTCCACGTTTAAAAAGAAAAAGGTATATTACACTTCCAAACTCTGATCCTACTTGGCTTTAGGAATTTCCACAATGAATCGGAATACTCGGGGGTTTCCCAAAGCATGTGCATTGCCAGAATAGTGTGTAAGTGCTTGAAGATGTCCAGAATTAATTTAATGGGAAATGGTTACCTTCAGAAAACATGGGGAGGAATAAATAGGTCTTGACATGAGATATTAGCCAATGGTTTTATATAGGCATGGCAATATTGTCTTAGCACTTTGTTAATAAAAAATTTACAGGCACTGTTTACATTATGTTTGTCAGGAAATGATCATATAAATAAAAATAGAACATTGTGTGGAAAGAATATAAACATTGAACACATTTCATGCTGCATATCAATCAGTTAAGAGCAGAATCATGTCCTTGTCCTTTGCTGTTATTTAATGGAAATTCATGAAATGTAGAAGGTATTATACATTTGTTATGTCATTCAATTACATATTAAAAGCTGTTTTCATTTGAGTTACAACTCATAAATATTGCATTGTCTCATCTCCTAGTTTTCCCTCCAAGTACATTTCCTAGTTAGGTGAGCAGATGTCTTCTCTGTGAATCCGATCATGTTGGATATGGTCATTAGCTCTGTTCTATTGGCCAGATTCGGTCATTCTTTCCTGAACCTTTCAGACACAAACTTTTAAGGAATAATAAAATTCTTCCTTGTACTGAATGCTTTTAGCAACGTGTCCAGACTTGGAAAACCTACTCTTGCTTTATTATAATTCCTTTTGGATAGCAGTTGGACCACACTTTCTTCTATAGCATTAATACTATTTAATTAAGGTTCCAAAACACTCATTTCTTTGTATTATTTAGACAAAGAACATGACAAATCAGGGAAAGGCTGCTAAATTATTTCTCAATACAGAAGGAAGGCCTGTAGAGATTTGTTTTCATTAGATTTGGGTGAAATGTGCCATCTGTTAGCTAAAGCACTTCTATTACCAAAGCAAGTAAAAATAGAACCTGCTTTATTTTCATCAGCTTTTTGTACCCATGTGACTGTTATCAAAAGGCTTTGGCTAGAAATAAATGACATAGATTTATTCAAGGGTCTTAGGATTTGCAAATTGAAAACACTACCAGATAACACCCAGAGTGTTTTAAAGGAGAAAGAAAAGTTTGAGGGTTTTTATGGTGAAAAGTACACATTTGAGAAAAGTCAGTCCGGCATTCTTAGCCCACAGATTGGCTCGAAATGGAAATCTTCCAGGTGTAGAAGTCTGGTGGTCTGGATAATGAAGCATTCTCTCTAAGCATGACAAGTGGTTATATATAAGAGATATATACATCTCTGGCGCATGAGCATTTTTTTCTTAAGTTCCTCAGAGGTTTATATGTGAAAATTAGGTACATCTAGGTACTGACATGCAAATGAAAAGTTCAAAGGTTTAAGTTCCTATGCTGGTTAAAGCAAGAAAAAATCATTTGCTCATGCCTTAGCCTATTTGATTTTAGTAAGTTAGCAGTTTGAACATGGTAACGCCATTTTACTACTTCTTTCTTTCCCTCACTATATGTCTAACTTTCCAAAATTTATTATAATTCAAAAGACTGTGTGTGATGATGACCCTTTATCTTTTTAAACACCAAGCTCTCTTTTGTGCGTGGGCCTGGGCCTTGGGGCAATTGACACTGATCTGGCCACTCACCAAGTAGCCCTGAGTTTGTCTGGTTCTCCTGGTTGGCATGAGGCCACTGCTCTTATTTTCACCTGAATTTTTGTAAAATCAAGAGCAAACTTTACTCGCTTCCTTTTCCCTTTCTATTTCCTTTCTCTCTCCTACCTCTTTCCCCCACTTCCTTTGTTTATCCCTGTCCTTCAGCAAAACCAAACACTCTAGGTTCCCAAATATCCCAGGCTCTTTTTGCCATTGCACATTTGTTCCATCTTTCTGTTCCATCTTTCTGAGCATGCTTTCCTCAAGTTTTTCCACTGGCTAGTCCTCACCTTTCTGGGCTTCACCTCAACAGTGTCCATCTTTAAAACTTTCTCTGTAAAGTACCTCCCTTGAGCACGACCAGGTGCCTCACCTCTCTGCTCTCAGCACCTTCAGGCCCTGGTCCATAATGCATGCCATTATCTGTGTTGGCACACTTGTGATGGCGTATTAATCAGTAGTAAGTTCCTTCTGAATAAAGACTGGGCCTTTTGTGTTAGTGTTCCCTTCACCCAGAAATAATTTTTAGATGAATGGATAGATGGATGGATGGATAGATGGATTGTGTTTAGATAGAACTAAAGTGTCTTGTTTCTTGGTTCTAGAAATGAAGTACATTAGATAGGCCTACTGCCCTGTTGGAGCTTTACAACTTAGTTAGGAAATGTAAACTTATATGGAGCTGTGGAAACAGGCAACAGACACTAAGCCCAAACAAAGGGGAAGGGAGATAACAGACTGCAGAGTAGTACAGTGAACACGTAAGGCCCCGGTGGTCCAGTAGTGCAGTACACAGATCAGTCCCCAGTGGTCAAGGAAGCTTTTGAGGATGAGGTCTCCTTTAAGTTCTTCCTTGAGTTCTGTTTCTCTTCATTCTTCTTCCTGATATTACCAGGAAGGGCCTAGGGATGAGGAATCAGAAAGACCCCAGGAGAAAGAGTTATATATTTTATGCGCCAAATGTAGCAACTCTAGAATAAGTCTCCCTTACTTCAAATTTTTCTATCACTTATTAACTATATGACCTTAGGCAAGTTACTTAGCCACTTTAAACAATGGTTTCTATTGTTCACCTATCAAATGGTGACTAAAACTGAGTTGTTATAAGGAAAAAAGAGAGAGAGAGAGAGAATCTATGTAACATTCTTACCATGATGGCTGGAAGTACATAGTAAATACTCAGTAAATACTTGTCGTTATTATTGTTGTCACTATTAAAGCCCTTTACCATGAGGCATATCCATGTTTTTAAGGTTATCTGTTCATTGTGCCTCATTATATAAAGCAAACTCTGCTGTGAAAAATAACTGTAACAATAATCTTTCTTAATATCTTTATTATCTTGAACTATATAAAACTTATTTTATAGATAAAAAATGGTCAAATATCAGCAATCTTATAGTTCAACTTAATATTTATGTATATTCCAGTTTAGAATCTTATATCTTATCTATAAATCAGAAAGTTTTTAAAAGGAAACCTCATACATGAGAAAGTTCATGATTCACTAATTCAGGCGATAGTCTCTATACAACTGTGGTTTGGCAAAGAGATTTGGGCAGTTCACTGGGGCACATCATGAAATATCGAACAGATAAGGCTTAAAATGTGATAACACTTTAGTGCCCAGATCTCAGTAAGGTAAGGTTCTAGTTTAAATCACAAACATGGTAAATGAGCTCAGCCCCATGTTTCCCTGGATTTCACAGTTTACCAAACCCCAAATTTAAGCCCAGCATGGAGAATACAACTCAATAAAATTTATGTGGCACCCACGGTGTGCCCTGGGACAACACACTATTAAGATGTAAGCACAGAAAATAGGGTGAGCCATGTAGGTTAGGTTCGTAACACTGAAGCAATCCATTTGGAAATGGGGATTTTCAGTGGCACTTGATCTGATTCTTGAAGATTTTGAAGAGTTTCACTGGGTGATGGAAGGAAGTCACATTCTATTAGATGGGGAAATAATGAGAAGTAGGTTTAGAGGCAAGAAATCAGGGGGTATATTGCAAGAGTGAATTCGAAGTAGCTGTGACTGACTGCACATATGGTGTGTGAGGAGGAAAGTAGTTAAATAAAGGTGTAGGAAGAAGGAGGTATTTTATTTTTTATTTTTTTAAATTTTATTTTAATTGTTCATGTACAGTTTTCTGTCTTTTATTCCCATCCAGGCCCACCCCCAGCCCTCCCCACCTCCCTCCCATTTCCACCCCCCTAGTTTTTATCCATGTGTCCTTTATACTTATTCCTGTAAACCCTTCCCCTATTCCCCTGATCTTCCCTCCCCTCTCCCCTCTGGTGACTGTCAGTCTGTTCTCAATTTCAGTGTCTTTGGTTATATTTTGCTTGTTTGTTTGTTTTGTTGATTAGGTTCCTCTCCAAGGTGAGATCATATCGTATTTGTCTTTCACTTCCTGGCTTATTTCACTTAGCATGATGCTCTCCAGTTCCATCCATGCTGTTGCAAAGGGTAGGAACTCCTTCTTTCTTTTTGTTGAATAGAATTCCATTGTGTAAATGTCCCATAGTTTTTTGATCCATTCATTTACTGATGGGTATCTGGGTTGCTTCCAACACTTGGCTATAATAAATTGTGCTGCTATGAACATAGGGGTGCATAGGTTCTTCTGGATTGGTGTTTCAGGGTTCTTAGGATATAATCCTAGCAGTGGAATTGCTGGGTCAAAAGGTAGATCCATTTTTAGTTTTCTTAGAAAATTCCATACTGCTTTCCATAGTGGTTGTACCAGTCTGCAATCCCACCAACAGTGCACTAGGGTCCCCTTTTCTCCACAACCTCTCCAACACTTGTTTGTTGCTTTGTTTGTGATGGCCATTCTGACTGGTGTGAAGTGGTATCTCATTGTGGTTTTAATTTCATCTCTCCAATAGCTAGTGATACTGAATATCTTTCCATGTATCTCTGGATCCTCTGTATGTCCTCCTTGGAGAAGTGTCTGTTCAAGTCTTTTGCCCATTTTTTAATTGGGTTTCTTGTCTTCTTAGAGTGGAGTCATGTGAGTTGTTTATATATACTGGAGATCAAACCCTTATCTGAGGTATCATTGGCAAATATGTTTTCCCATACAGTTGTTTCTCTTTTTATTTTAATACTGTTTTCTTTAGCAGTGCAGAACCTTTTTATTTTGATGAGATCCTATTTGTTTATTCTTTCCTTTGTGTCCCTTGCTCTAAGAGACATATCAGTAAAGGTGTTGCTGTGTGAAATATCTGAGATTTTCCTGCCTATGTTCTCCTTTAGGACTTTAATGGTGTCACAGTTTATATTTAAATCTTTTATCCACCTTGAATTTATTTTTGTGTATGATGTAAGTTGGTGCTCAAGTTTCATTTTTTTTTAGCTTCTGAAGTTTTGCCAAATTCCTTTATTAGGTTGAGCAGTTTTTTGGTGGAGTCTATAGGTTTTTCTATGTACACTATTATGTCATCTGCAAACAATGACACTTTTGTTTTCTCCTTTCCAATTTGGATGCCTTTTCTTTTCTTTTCTTTTCTTTTCTTTTCTTTTCTTTTCTTTTCTTTTCTTTTCTTTTCTTTTCTTTTCTTTCCTTGTCTGATTGCTGTGTCTAAAACTTCCAGTACTGTATTGAATAGACGTGGTAAAAGTAGACAACCTTGTCTTGTTCCTGATCTTAGTGGAAAAGATTTTAGTTTTTACCCATTGAGTATGATGTTGGCTGTAGGGCTCTCATATATGGCCTTTATTATGTTGAGGAATGCTCCCTCTATTCCCACTTTGCTGAGTGTTTTTATCATAAATGGGTGCTGTACATTATCAAATGCTTTTTCTGCATGTATTGGTATGATCATAGGATATTTGTCTTTGCTTTTGTTTGTGTGATGTATTACATTTACTGATTTGCGAATGTTGAACCATCCTTGCATCCCTGGGATGAATCCCACTTGGTCATGGTGTATGATCTTTTTAATGTCTTGTTGGATGTGGTTTGCCAATATTTTGTTGAGGATTTTAGTGTCTATGTTCATCAGCGATATTGGCCTGAAGTTTTCTTTCTTTGTTGTGTCTTTATCTGGTTTTGAGATTAGGATGATGCTGGCTTCATAAAAAGAGTTTGGGAATCTTCCATCATTTTGGAATTTTTGGAATAGTCAGTGAAGGATAGGGGTTAGTTCTTCCTTAAATGCTTTCTAGAATTCTCCTGTGAAAACATCCAGTCCAGGGCTTTTGTGTGTCGGGAGTTTTTTGATTACTGCTTCAATTTCATCTGCTGTTATTGGTCTGTTCAGGCTTTCTGCTTCTTCTTCACTGAGTTTTGAAAGATTATATTTTTCTAGAAACTTGTCCATTTCATCTAGGTTTTCAAATTTCTTGTCAGACAGTTCGTCATAGTAATTTCTTACAATCCTTTGTATTTCTGTGGTGTCAGTTGTAATCTCTTCTCTTTCATTTCTGATTGTATATATTTAGGTCCTCTCTTTTTTTTTCTTGATGAGCCTGCTTAAAGGTTTGTCGATTTTGTTTATCTTTTCAAAGAACCAGCTCCTGGATTCATTGATCTTTAGAATTGTGCTTTTATTCTCTATGTCATTTCATTCTGCTCTGATCTTGGTTATTTCCTTCCTTCTCCTTGCTCTGGGCTGTCTTTGTTGTGGTTCCTCGAGTTCTTGTAGGTGTAGGGTTAGGTTGGTTGTTTGAAATGTTTGTATCTTTTTTAGGTAGGCCCGTAATGTTATGAACTTCCAGCTCAGGACTGCCTTCGCTGTGTCCCATAAATTTTGGGTTGTTGTGAGTTCATTTTCACTTCTTTCCAGAAACTTTTTGATTTCCTCCCTAATTTCATTCTTGGCCCATTCATTGTTTAATAGCATGCTATTCAATCTCCATGATTTTGAGGGTTTTGGGTTTTTCCCTTTGGGGTTGGTTTCTAGTTTCAGTCCCTCGTGGTCAGAGAAAATGCTTGGTATGATTTCAATTTTCTTGAATTTGTTGAGGCTTGTTTTCTGTCCTAGCATGTGGTGTATCTTTGAAGATGTTCCATATGCATTTGAAAAGAATGTGTATTTAGCTTCTTTGGGATGAAGGGCTCTGTATATATCAGTTAGGTACATTTCATCTAGGGCATTGTTCAATGTCACAATATCTTTATTGATATTTTGTTTGGAAGATCTGTCCATTTTTGACAGTAGGGTGTTAAAATCCCCTTTTATAATTGTGTTGCTGTCAATATCTTTCTTGATGTCCTCTAAGATTTTCTTTATGTAATCGGGTGCTCTTATGTTGAGTGCATATATATTTACCATGTTTATTTCTTATTGGTGTATTATTCCCTTGAGTACTATGAAGTGACCTTCTGGGTCTCTCTTCATTGCCCTTTTTCTGAAGTCTATTTTGTCTGAGTATTGCTACCCCAGCTTTTTCCCCCTATTCATTAGCTTGGAAAATTTGTTTTTAGCCCTTCACTTTCAGTCTGTGTAGGTCTTTTGTCCTGAGATGGGTCTCTTCAAGGCAGCATATGTGTGGATCATGCTTTCTTATCCATTCAGCTATTCTATGTCTTCTGATTGGAGCATTTAATCCATTTACGTTTAAGGTTATTATTGATAGGTACTTATTCATTCCCATTTTTGTACCTCTGTTCCTCTCTCTCTGTCTCTCTTTTCCTTCCTTTCCTTAAAGCAGTCCCTTTAGCATCTCTTGCAGAACTGGTTTGGAGGAGGTGTATTCTTTTAAACTTCTTTTGTCTAGGAAGCTCCTTATTTAGACTTCTGCCTTGGTTGAAAGCCTTGCTGGGTAAAGTAGCCTTGGTTGCAGGCCTCTGGTTCTCATTACTTGGAATATTTCTTGCCATTCTCTTCTGGCTTGGAGCATTTCCATTGAGAAGTCAGCTGCTAACCTTATCGAGGCTCCCTTGTATGTTACTTCGTTTTTCTCCCTTGCTGCCTTTAAGATTCTCTCTTTGTGTTGGAATTTTGCCATTTTCCTTACTATGTGTCTTGAAGTGGGCCTCTTTGGGTTCCTCTTGATTGGGACTCTCTGTGTTTCTTGGATTTGTGTGACTTTTTCTCTCATCAAATTAGGGAAGTTTTCCATCATTACTTTTTCAAATAGGTTTTCTATCCCTTGCTCTTCTTCTTCTCTTTCTGGTATCCCTGTTATATGGATATTATTACATTTCATATTGTCTTGCATTTCTCTTAATCCTTCATTCTTTGTGAGCCTCTTTTTCTTTTCTTGCTCTTTCTAGGTGTTTTTTTTCTACTTTGTCCTCCAATTCACTGGTCCAATCTTCTGCTTCATTAGTTCTGCTTTTGATTTCTTCTACTGTGTTCTTTAGTTCAGAAATTGTATTCATTTTTTCTTGGCCCTTGTTGATAGTTTCTATTTCCTTTTTCATGTTGGTATAGTTGCAGTTTTTTCATTGTAGTTTCCCTGTAGTTTCTGGTAATTCATTGTGAACTCGTTGAGCTTCCTGATAACCATTGCTTTGAACTTAGTATCTGATAGTTGAGTTGCCTCTATTTCATTTAGCATTCTTTTTGAGGCTTCCTCCTTTCCTTTAATTTGGGGATTGTTTCTTTGTCTTCCCATTATTTGTGAGACTCTTCTTGTTAGCTTCAGCTTCTTAAATTGATCTGTTCTGGCTCCCTGGGCTTATAGTGTAAACTTCTGTGGTAGAATACCTGTGAGATTCAGTGGTGCAGTCTCCTTCATCTCCCAAGCTCACTGGTCTTGGGCTGTCATTTAAGTGGGCTCTGTATTTGTCTTTGGGTTTTGATTGTTGTTGGGTCTTTCTTTGGTGGGTTCTTCCCACCAGCTGGTTAACTGAGGGTCACTCTGTCCACCACCTCATGTATTTTGTTGTGCTGGTGAGGGCAGGTAGTGTTGAAGCTGTTTCTTCCATGTGTATGAGGTTTTGAGGATTCTCTCTTGCTCTTGTTCAGTTGTTTGTTCTGGGTAATTTCTCCACTATTTAGTTGTATTTCCAGAGAGGTACTGGATTGAGGTTAGTGTGGTTTCCACTCCCTCCTTCACCTTCTTCTGTTGTTATCTTTTGGTGGTTCCTTTGTTGTTGTTCCTTTTCCAGTGGGTATCCTGGTGTTCACCACTTCCATTTACTCTTTTTTGTGATCAGTTGGAGGGGTAAGGCAAAATGGTTTAAGACAGCAAGAGAGTATTCTATGATATTTACAGTAGCAGCCAGTAGGGAAGAGATAGGAGATCCTTTGACTGTGTATAGTGTTAACCGTGATCTTCCACCCAACTAGCCACTTTTTAGAAAGGATGGAATGAAGATAAGACTCTTGTTGGGGAGGAAAGGATTATAAGTTGGATCTAGAAAGCAGTGAGGTTGTGAGAGGTCAGATTCTCAGTTAAGGTGAGAGTAAAAGATAGTAAATAGGTATAGTGTGTGAGAGAATAGAGTTAACCACTGCAGTCATAGAGTTCAGGAAACCATGAAGTGGGCTAGGACCTGGGAGGGGTGTGAAGTATTTACAGTTGTATGAAACAGCTATTATTTACAATAATATTAGACCAACAATCATATGACAGAATCTATGTGATCTGGATAACAAGAATAGAGAGTATAGGACCTTGAGTAGTGTGCTAATGGAACACAAGTGAAGTTAAGGACAGTAAATTAGCAATACACTATGAAAGAGAGAACAGGGGAAACCTGTCAAATGATACAATATAACCAGTCAAGCAAAGAAGACTAAACAGAAAGAAGAGGAATACAAAAATACTATTAAAATAAAAGATGTAAGAATAATGAAAAAAATAATACAAATATGCAATAACTTGCAGGTTCTCTGTAATGGTAAAGTGAAATTGGTCTCACTGTGTCAGCTGTTGGGATGCCCCCTCTTTGGGTCCAACTCTGGTCTTTTCACAGTTCCAGGTTTTTTTGTCTCACTTGTGGATATTTAAAAAAAAATCAGAAGAAGGAAGGAAGAAGAGGTAAAATTGGAAAGTAAGGAAGAAGGAATAAAAAAAGAAAGAAGGAAAGAGAGGAAAAAGGAATTGAAAATTAAAAAAATAATAAAAATTTAAAAATTACTTAAAAAAAAAAAAACAAAAACAAACAAGCAAAAAACCTCTTCCTGGTTTCAAACTGGCCAAACCCGTTTTTCTTGTCTTGCTGGCTGCAGAAGGCTGAGGGGTGACTGGTATGGCTTTTCTCCCTTCCCGATCTGCACTCTGCACTCAGCCTCCTGCACACTCTCCTCAGAGCTAGCCTGGCGTCTCTCCCCTGTGCCTTGGGTGTGGGATCCAGGTTTTCCTCAGAGCGCACTTTCCCCAGGGTGTCATCACTGTGGGCTGGGGTGTGGGCATATGCGCTTCAGCCAGGCTGTCTCGGTCCTGTGGGTTTGGGCATGCACCCTTCCCAGTGCTATGGGGGTGCACAGGGCCTTCCATGCAACCTTGGGATCGCTGCCCAGTTGGGTGGGGAGGTAGCCAGAAGAGCTGCTGCAGGAGAATTCCCCAAACAGTGTCTCTCTTTTCACTTTTTTTTTTTTTTTTTAAGAAATTCCTCCTACTAAAGCCTGCTGCTCCATACAGCAGCCTGGCTTTTCGCATAGCCCAATTCTCTAGCCAGACCAGTGACTATCGGGGTCAGGGCCAGTCACTGCATGATTCTCAACTCTCCTCAACTGGTGTCCACAGACTCTGTGGGTACTCACAGCCCCTGTGTGTTTGCCATGTTGTCCTTATTCCCCTCTCTGCAACTTCAAGCAACCAGGTATCTCTCTCTCTCTGAGATTTCAAGCAACCAGGTCTCTCTCAGTGCTGCTCAAACCTTGTTCAGCAGGGAAGGGAGCAGTTGACCGGGCTCTTCAAAGAAACCTGTGTCAGATCCCGTGGGTGCTGGGCCTGGGGATGCAGCTGCCCTGGTCCCCATGCTGGTCCCTGGGACCTTATTGTCCTGAAGCACTCTCCTTACCATCTGGTTTTTCAGTGTCTGCTACAATTTTTGGTCTCCTATTTTCATATATGCTGGGGTACTGTTGGCTGTTTGCTCTGTTCCTCTGTAGATCGGCTAGGTTTTTCTCCCGTGTGTAGGGTGCGTGGAATCTGCTCCCTCCTACCTTACTGCCATCTTCATCTAGAAGGAGGTATTTTAAATAGCTGGCTACATGTTTCTCCCTTGTCCTATGGCAGTGAGGATAGGTCCAAGTAAGATTTTTAACTAAAGTATTGAAATGGTAAGAATTATTATTGATGAAGATTGACCTGATAACAGGTTAGGAGAGTGAAGTGACTGGCTAGTTAGGGCAACTAGTTAGTAGGAAGGCTTTCAGAGCACTTCATTGTTAAGTAATAGAACCTGATCTACGTAGGGACATTGGTCAAGGAAACAGCAAGACAGTGAAGAGGAAGAATTGGCAGTGCTTGGGAAGGGGTGAGACTTTGGTAGGAATGAGGGAGCAGTTGAAAAAAATGCTCCATACCTTCCATCCCAAATGATTGGGGATGGTGATATCAGTATCAGTCAGGAAAACTGAGACCTGTCAGATACTTGCAGCACCATGGTATTTAATCCAGGACTGCAAAACAAAGGAAGGGTTCAAGGTACAAAATTCAGGGGCCTCTATGAGCTGTCAAGTTCAAGCTGATCTGTAGTCCAGAGCTAGGAGGTTGTCACTGCTGCTCACAGTGGAGGAGTGGTGGGAACTGTGGCCAGTGTTGCAGCAGCCCTCAGCCTGGATACTGGTGGCAGGCAGGGGACCACAGAGTCCAGCCAACTGAGACTAACCTGACACTGCAGAAACCCACACAGTCTCCACCACTGTTGGCAGGACAGGCAAATCTTCTGCTTCTTTCAGCCTTAAAAATATTGTCAGTACACCTCGTTAGCAGAACCTGAAAGCTGACCAGCCTAAAAGTTGGAGTCTGAGAAGAGGCAGTTCTTAAGGATTCCTGATGCCAAGCCACCAGGAAGGTTGCCAAGGGCTGGCAGACAGTACTGGGCCGGACAGAGGAGACAGGAGAGGGCAGAGTGTCCAGGGACAATGTCATGACTGGTGATGGCAAATATGCTGAGTGTGAGGCCCTGGCAGGGCCTCAAGTGGAACATGTCCAGGAAGTTACTGGATTTAGAGGGGTGGATAAACTGCAAAGGGAGAGAGAGGACAAAGGAAGTTTTCACTAGGATAGAGTTGATATTAACTTGCTTGACATCTGATAAATAAGGAACTCAGAGAGAGAGAAAAAAATATTAATAATAGTTGGCAAAAGAGCAGGATGAGGGCAAAAGTCTACAAGAGGCAGGAGAGGATAAATCCAGGAGTCCAGCAATATTGATGGCAGACAAGGCTCAGGGGCCTGCGTGTGTGTAAATTATCTAATTGGCATTGGCATTGAGATGATCATGGACGTTGAATTCTCTCAGAGAATATGGTGTCAAAAGGACAACAGCAAAGCATTTCACAAAGTGATAATCAGTCAATATGCCCAAGTATAAAATCTAGAAAGAAGCACCACCACACACACTATAGTCAACATATTCATTCTTCTGTATTAATATGTTTCCTGCCTCAAAGAGCTACATTTGTTAACTCCTGTATGATAATGACAACTTCCCGTGGCAGGCTGTTGCCGTCCATTCTCACCCATAAGAAGAACATTGACATTTGATTTACTCAACTTCACTAATCAATTTCTGGGTTGTAGAAAAACAGAGATATTATTTTACAGCTCCTATTACAGCCTAATGAGAAAGATAATTAAGACTCAGGGGACCCATGTTCCAGCCAGTTACTGCACAAAGGGCCATATCCCTTTCCTTCCCAATCTCAGAGAAGTCTCTGCACTTTACAGTTAGATACACTCTTCTTCATTTGGGGGAGGCAGGGATGAGTGGAAGAACATTGAGTGTGCTTCTTATTTTTTTTTTTTTGACATTTGTGTAGTATAGGTCTATAGTCAACCAGTATTGCAATAAAACCACATGGATCAAAAGAAACCAGACATCTGCATAGTTTCTCCTATTTATATGTGGAAGGGGGAAAGACTTCTGACAAAATTAATCTGAAAATCCCAAGACAGTAGTTTTAAGACAGAATATATTTAATGTTGCACTGGCCAGGTGGCCCAGTTGGTTGGAGCATCGTCCTGTTCCATACACCAAAAGTTGTAAGTTCAATCCTGGTCAGGGCACACACCTAGGTTGCAGGTTTAGTCCTTGGTTGAGGTGCATATGGGAGGCAATTGATCAATGTTTCTCTCTCTCTCTCAAATTAATGAACATATCCTCAGGTAAGAATTTTTAAAAAGTAGACAGTGTTTTGTATATGTGTGATGTCGTGATATTTTCTAGGAGTTTAATCAATGTAGTATATTATGACTCATTTATACTGATTTTTATTTATACCTTTATATTCATGTTTATGACTCATAAAAATCCTATCACTTGGCAGGTTTTGAGTGTTTATTAATGCTTAGTTCTGTTACATTTTTCTTTTACAATAAAGCTAAAAACTGCTTTTTTCTGATATCTTTGCTTATGAAAGAAAATTTATTTTTTGAAGTCATTTTTAATGTGTAGGTTCTTTGCCCTTTTCCTTCAAGTGCCCTCATTTCTTTATTTTTGTAACATTGACAATTCAAGTATAAATGGGCACTATTTGGCCTAAAGTTACTGTAATTCCAACATCTATTTCATTGGGAAGGAATGTGCAATAAAAGCACTGTATGAAAGCTTATATTCCATATGAAATACTGGACAACTGACTTTTATTTAATGTCAACCCTGTGCTTGGGGAATTTTGGAGTTATTGCTACTAGTTTTATCACAGTAGTTCTTTCATAGTAATAGGTATTCTAATGTGGTTATTCTTTAATTTCTCATGGACACCCAAGGTCAAGGAGGACATGTTCTAAGTACCAGAGGAAACCTGGACATCCCAAATCACTGGTAATAAAGGCACATGTACAGGGAACATTATGGAACAAGAGCTCCAGATATGACTATTGCCTACGGGGTGGGGGGGAGGGCATCACCTAGAGGTCCCAGTCAATATTGTTTGACATGTAGTTAATAAACAATGAACATAGCTTTAAATGTATGTAATTTAGTTGTAAGAGCCTTTAACTGGTTTGACTAACAATGATTTAAAATGCTTTTCATTTGATTAAAATGCCAACACTTTTAGAAAACTAAAATGGAGTGCTCTTACTTTCAATGACATATAGTCTAGTATGCACTCAAGGCATATTTCTTATTAAGAAAACTCATAATAAGCAATTTTAAAATGGGAAACAAAATCATTATTTATGTTTGAAACTCCCTTTTTACATCCAGCTAAATCCTACTCATTTCTAAAACTTCAGCTCATGTCAACAATTCCAAAGAGTGTCTGTCCTCTTAGATCTTTTCTTCTGGTACTGATAACACCTCAGGGTAATTGTTGGTCTGCCCGTCTCTCACACTTGACAGTTTTTCTTTATTTGAATTGCTGGTTATAGCACAAAGCGCATAGTAGGTGTTGAATGTGAGATTATAAAATAAAAGAACAGACCAATAAGTGAGGAGATAAATGAATGAGCTGATAACTGAAGGAATAGTCATCTTTCAGAAACTGTTGCTTTTTTTTAATCCTTACCAGAGGATGTGTTTATTGGTGGTTTTTTTTTTAAGATTTCATTTATTTATTTTTAGAGAGACAGGATAGGAGGGAGAAACAGAGAGAGAGAGAGAAATATCAACATGCAAGAGAAACATGGATCAGCTGCTTCTGACATGTCCACGGCTGGAAATCTGATCCATAACCCAGGCATGTTCCCTGGCCAGAAATAGAACCAGAAACCCTTTGGTTTGCAGGCCAGTGCTCAATCCACTGAGCCATACCAGCCAGGGCTGTGTATTAGTTTTAGAGTGAAAAAGAGAGAAAAACATTGATGTGAGAGAGAAACATCAGTCAGTTCTCTCGTATGCACCGACCAGGGATCAAACCCATAACTTAGGTATGTACCCTGACTAGGGGATGAACCTTCAACCTTTTGGTGTATGGAAGAGGACCCCAACTTTTTGCCACCAGGAACTGGTTTCATGAAAGACAATTTTAATTTTTCCACAGACTGGAGTAGGGCAATGCTTTTATAGGCTGCCACCAGATGCTTAATTGTCACTTGCCACTCACTGATAGGGTTTTGATATGAGTCTGCAAGCAATTGATTTATTATGATCTCTGTGCAATCAAACCTCTCTGCTAATGATCTGCATTTGTAACTGATCCCCAGCGCTAACATCACTGCCTCAGCTCCACCTCTGATCATCAGTTGTTAGATTCTCATAAGGAGCAGGCAACCTAGATCCCTCATATGCCCAGTTCACAGTAGGGTTCCTGTTCCTATGAGAATCTAATGGTGCTGCTGATTAAATAGGAGGTGGAGCTCAGGCGGTATTGTAATCAATAAGGAGTGGCTGTAACTACAGATGAGGCTTTGCTCGCTTGCCCACCCCTCACTCCTGTTGTGTATCCTGGTTCCTAACAGGCCAAGGACCATTACCAGTCCATGGCCCAGGGGTTGGGGACCCCTGGTGTATGGGATGGGATGATGCTCCAACTAACTGAGCCAACTAGCCAGGGCCAGAAAGTGTTACTTTTAAGTTTTCCACTACTGGGATTAAAATCAGACTTCAAAATATGTTCTTCTATCTTTTTTGTTTGTTTGTTTTTTGAACATTGCATATGCACCAAATAAAACAAATTAATATTTAACTTCAGCAAGTTCCATCTCCCAATGGTAAATTGATACCCACTGTGTGAGTTGAGTAATATAAAAATACCTGGGTCTCCTAACAAGATTATGAAATATATGTAGAACTAAGACATTTATACTAGAAATTGATTTTATAATACTTAACAGAGCCAAGTAGTATGTAAGTGTTTTAGGAGGACATGAGAATTGAAGTGAGATTCTCATAGGTTAACGTGCAAGAATATGCTTATAGCAAGGCAGCATTGGTGAGGCAGCTGCAGTGGTGGCTGGCAGAACTGGATATACCATACTCATGGTACCATACTCATACCATGTGGTAGATAAAAACTGGGAGGGACACCTGAGGAGTGAGCAATCCCAGTCCCAAGCCAGACCACGCAGCCCAAGATTCCAGCATGGGAAAATAAAGCCTCACAAGCGGGGGATGGAAAAACTGCAGGTCTTTTAGGAGAGTCTGTTTAAAGGGCCCCCTCCCAGTAGTCCTAGAACATATGCACATCTACTCTGGGATCCATGACCAGGGCAACAGGTAGAGGGGTACCAGTCTTGTATGGTAAGTGGGTAAAGTAACTGGAAATGGGGCGAGGGCCAAGCAAGGAGCATTGTTCCCTCTCCAACCCCTCCCCCATATACAGTGCCACAAAACAGCAAAGCACATTGCCCTGTCCTAATGAATACCTAAGGCCCCGCCCCTTACAACATAACAGGTATGCCCACAGGAGTGGTGGATAAAAAGTAGAGAAAGTAGTCCCACCTAATACACAGAAACAAACACAAGGAGACTGCCAAATTGAGGAGGCAAAGAAATATGACCCAAATGAAAGAACAGATCAAAACTCCAGAAAAAAACTAAGCGAAACAGAGATAGCCAACCTATCAGGGGCAGAATTCCAAACACTGGTGATAAGGATGTTCAGAGAACTCATAGAGTGTAGCAAACACATAAGGGAAGAAATGAAGGTTACACAAAGTAAAATAAAGAAATATCCACAGCCAATCAACAGTGAAGGGAAGGAAGCCGGGATTCAAATCAACAATTTGGAACACAAGGAAGAAATAGACAGTCAAACCAGTACAGAATGAAGAAACAAGAATTCAAAAAAGTAGGGAGATAATAAAACTCTGAGACATCTCCAAAAGTAGCAACATCTGGATCATAGGGATGCCAGAAGCAGAAGAGGAAGATCAAGAAATTGAAAACTTATTTGGAAAAATAATGAAAGAAAACTTCCCTAATTTAGCAAAGGAAATAAACATAAAAACCAGGAAGCACAGAGTCTCAAACAAGTTGGATCCAAAGAGGGCTACATTAATACACATCATAATTAAAATGCCAAAAGTTAAAGACAAAGAAAGAATCTTAAAAACAGCAAAGGAAAAGGAGAGTTACTTACAAAGGAGAGTTACTCACAATCCCATAAGATTGTCAGCTAGTTTCTCAAAAGAAACTTTGCTGGCAAGAAGGGACTAGCAAGAAATATTCAAAGTAATGAAAAGCAAGCAAGGACCTACAACAAAGATTATTCTATCCAGCAAAGCTATCATTTTGAATGGAAGGGCAGATAAAGTGCTTCCCAGACAGGATAAAGCTAAAGAAGTTCATCATCACCAAGCCCTTAATATATATAATGTTAAAAGGACTTATTTAAGAAAAGTAAGAAAATCAAAACTATGAACAGTAAAGTGACAACAAAGTCACAACTATCAATAACTGATTCTATAGAAAAACAAAAACAAACTGAGCAAACAGCTAGAACAGGTATGGAATCATAGAAATGGAGATCATATAGAGGGTTATCAGTGGGGAAGGGGTAGGGGGAGAATGAAGGAAAAGGCACAGAGAAAAAGAAGAATAAATGGTAGGTACAAAATAGACAGGGGAGGGTTAAGAATGGTATAGGAAATGGAGGAGCCAAAGAACTTACATGCATGACACATGGACACAAACTAAGGGGAGGATTGCTGGAGGGAAGGAGGCTATCGGACAGAGGGGGGCAAAAGGACAACTGTAATAACATAATCAATAAAATATACTAAATTTTTTTAAAAAGAATATGCTTATAAAAAGAACAGGTTCCTGCCTCCCTCCCAGAGATCCAGGTAGATGTGGGAATCTGAACTGTTAATTAGAACGCTCAGTGATTTTCCACAAGTGTTTTAGGGAAAACACCTATCAGTGGACTAATGAAAGATTCCTATGGGTAAGACTTATCAGAAAATCAGGAGACTGGAGTTGGGATGAAAACTGAAGGGTACATGATAGTTGGATAGGCAAGGAGGAAAGGGAAGAAATCTCATTTTTCTTAGGGTAAGTGGCAGAAACCTCTCTATCCAAATACCAGATGATCATGGTGGCTGACAAAATATATTTTCATGACACCACAGAGTAAGGCATTTTATGCTGATGGTTCCTTTTTGGGGTCTTTTGTTGTTGTTATTTGCTTTTAAAAAAATTTCACCTGAAGATATGCTTACTGATTTGAGAGGGAGGGAGGGAAGGAGAGAGAGGAAGACATCGACTGAGCCTCCTGTACACACCCTGACCTAGGATCAAACCTACAACCTAGATATGTGCCCCGATAGAAAAGCAAACCCGCAAACTTTTGGTGTTTGGCACAATGATCCAACCAACTGAGTAACCCAACTAGGGCTCATGTTTGCTTTTACTCTAACATACAAGCATATTTTAAATGGACTTACTTTTTTTTTACCTATTTTCAGTTTTACCCATTAAATATTGACAAGTTTATACATTTCAAAGTTTCTGAAAATCACGCATGCCTGTTATTGCCATATCTTGAGTTATGATGATGTTTTTAAGCAATGACTATTGGGTAACAAGAAGTAAAACATTAAATGTGTCTCTCCAGTAGCACTGCTGAGAAACCACACCTTCCACTTTCCTTGTCAATGCAACGTGGAAGGTTACAAAAGTTTTGTGGATGTACAAGCTTTTCCATGTTTATAGACATTTGCTATAAAATAAGCTGCATTGAAAACATGTCTATTAATTCTCATGCTGGAGGCCTGATAGCATGTTCTTCAAAGCAAAGCAGACTTTGAAGGTGTTTATTTGTAGATTCCTTGATCACAGAGAACATATTCATGGACAATTCAGAGAGCTCAAAGTGAATAATTACATAAACTGGCAGTCAATTTGCCATGTGTGAAAGAAGGGTGACAATCAATATCTAGCTGGGAGGTGAGACAAGAGTCTCAATGACAGCTCAGACACACAGCAGAGATAGGTAAGTGACACTCAATGGAAAAAGGCCGTCAAGATCAACACTTGCTTGGCTTTCTTGAGTTTCGGTGCTCAGTCACCCAGAGATAACTGTGTAGTCAGATGAGCACTGCAGGCCATCTCTGAGAGGGAGTCTGCATGTGTCCTCATTCTGACAATGCAGACCTAGAAGATGTTGTATTAGCACCAATATCTCTTTTCTTCTTTTTGCTAGGTGCTCAGAATACTAAATTTACCAGATATCTTAGCGCTTAATTGGACCATACAACTAGTTCTGGCCAGTGGCCTTTAAACCAGAATGACAGTTCTGAACTGAGGCAATGAAAATCCCTACAAAATTCCAAAATTCTTCAGTCTCTGAGCCACTGTGGAAGGCCTCATATTGGAGGGCAGTGGGTACAGCCTGAATAGTTCAGTTATTTCATTGATGGGAAGATCGTAATAATTATAACCCAACCAAGGCAAATTTTGGAGTGAAAAGGGTGCTATTAATAATCATGGCAGGACAATACACATAAACTGGACTTTCCTAGGAAACCAGGATAGAACTACCTTACCCATGTAGGGCAATTGACTACTGAGGTGCAGTTATATTTTAAGTCACTGAGATGGTGGGGTTCCTTGACACCTCAGTGTGCCCTCCCCTATGGTGACTAATACAGTAGGTTATTCTCCCAACTAGTTGAGTGAAATTCAGAGAAAGGCACACATAACTTTTCTGCACTTTCAGAAAAGCCAAAGAAGGTAGTGCCATCATAAAATGTTAAGTCAATTGGCTGATGCTCCCAAGGAGCCTATTTCCTGCCCTGCTCACATCACCACCCAAAGATCTGCAGTTCCAAAGACTTGACTTCTGAAAGAACTACCTTTAAAGCCATAATAAAAATAAATACCAACTTATATAATGTTTTACTTTCTATGTCATCACATCCTTAAACACCTTGCTGAGGTAAATAGAATTGGCATGATATAAGGAAACTGAAGCTTAAAGAGTGTAAGTGATTTTGCCCCAAGTTACATAGCTGCTAAGAATGTTACCACCCTGACCCACCTGAGCCTGTTTAGGGAGAACAGGGGACTGAGACACACTGACTGTATCGTGGCCAGAGTTGAGGCTGGGAGAGGATTTAGTGACACTGCTTCCCTGGATGTGCTGCTGTCTGCAATATCTGCTTGCTGAAGAGAAGCCACTCTGAAATATTGTGGATCAAATGACACAAGAAACATGTGAATTAAGGAGCAGATCTTAGGCCCTGTTGGCGTTGATGACGGTACCAAGTCTAGTTTTGTGGATTCTTAATTCATTTCTTTGTCACTATTGCACTTCCTTGTTTAGAAAATATAGTTTAATTGTGAATATGGCGAATTAGATTTTTTGCCCTTCTCCCATATCCCCCCACCACACACACACAAAATAGTGACAGATTAATACCAGCTACTTACTGTGCTGCTTTGGACATTATTGAGACCTGGTGTGACTATTGGTTTGACCTCTCTAAGCTTTAATGATTAAACACTTGTCAAGTCCAAAAAAAAAAAAAAATCTTTAAGACTTGGCAAATGAGAATCTAATTCAAGATGAGTTTGCCAATGAGAATCAAGTATATTTTATGTAATTCTTAATTTTCTTAAAGCATGACAATAGAGTGTGGTCTGTTTGGTGTATCTAGAAGGTTACAACCATCTGATGAGAAGCCAGTAACAACTGCAGAGAAAACATATAACTTATCTGAAACATATGGTGAACCTTATTTTGAGTACCTACCATTGTTACCTTGCTAAATTTAAATTTTCAAAAGCATGATTCATAGTAAGAAAGAAATCTTGATTATTCAGTTCACATTTTATTTTTACTTGAACAAGGTAAAATTATAAAATTCTCATCTAAAATAATGGGAAAATGAGGCTCCAAGTAGTAACATTAGTTTTCTAGAACAGAACAGCCTCTAATTAAAATTTAATGTGTCTTCTTATGATATATTTAATTTTTTTAATTTTTCATCAACAGTGGTAAATAGGAATAAATATTGAGGATCATTAATAAACTGAGCCTTCAAAGTCTCCCCAGCCTTTGATATGAGTTATGAAGATCTATTCCCCAAATAATACATTTATATTGAAAACAGTTATCTTGGAAATTTAAAGTTCTTTTTGAGCAATATTAGACTTAAGGAACATTTGTGGTTCATTCTATGCAAGAAAATAAAATTTAAAAAAAGAACTGGAGCTGGTTCTATTGTGGAAATTTAGTTCTCTGAAGAATTCTATCCAAACACATTGCAATGGTAGATTTATAAGTTAAGTAGATGAGCTCAGGAGACCTAGCATGGGTGATTACATTAACTATTAACTATTTTATTTTAAGAAAATTAACAATCACATTAATTAACTAGGGCATTCATTAAAAACCTGACTCCATTGAGGGAAGTAACCCATTTTGTGAGCATCTTGTAGATTCTTGGGATATAGTACCAGCTCTGCCTTCAGAATGTTAACTGGATAGTGAAAGCTAGTAAGGTATACCTCTTCTATCTGGCAGTCACTTGTACACATGAAATTCTCTCTCTCTCTCTCCTCTAAACACTTGAATCCATAAATGAAAGTTTGTTTTATGTCATTGTTGTGCAAAAGACACCTGAGATTTGCTTATTAGCATTCAGGGGATTCCTTCAACTCTATGTGGAAAGTGGGATTTCTTCTAATGCACCTTTGCCTCCTGGCCTGCTCAAATTCCAACTCTGTGCAGTGAGCTCCCCATGCAAGATCAGCACAAGTGTGCCTCTGCGAAAATTTATGTCACTTTCTCCTCACATTTAGATGGCCTTAGAGTGAATATAATGCAATAATTCAAATTGGTCTAGCACCTTTCGATCTGTTTATGAATGGTGTGGCATCCCCCTGAGTGAATTAGAGCCCTGTAGTTTCTGGGCAATGGTATTATTCTTGCAAAATTTGTGCTGAATTAAAAATATATATCACCTAGGAAAGAAATAAGAAATTCCAGCCCTTCAACATTTATCCAGAGTGACTTTCAGTTTCAGTGCAGTTTTCAGTTATCTTCAGTGTAGATTTACTGCTCCTCACTATTGCAGTCAAGATCAGCAGAGATTGAGTGAAGGACAGCAAAGTCACAGGTGGCCTGGGGATTGTCCCTGCTTACATGCTTGGATGTGCTAGCTTCTGAGTGAGCAAACTATCATTTTCTAAGAAAACAAGTTGGTGCAGTTAGGTGGAACCCAGTTCTAAGCCAGCAAAGTTTCCACATGAAAAGTTTCCTTGGAATTGAAAACTAGTCAGCTCTTCTTTTCATTCGCAGCCTTGAGGAAAGCTATGCACTACAATTAAGATGGGGAGGCAGGATGGGCTGTTGAGGAAAGCAATGGAAGGACAATGGGAAAAATAAATTTAAAAGCAAATGATATGGGAATATGGGAGGCCATATAATTTAAGATAATTCTCCTCTCTCCCTCAGCAGTAGAGCAGTGGGCTTTCTTGACAGAGATTAGTCTACCAGGAATCTGGTGGTAGTAGAGGGTATCCAAGCTAGATATTGAATCTAGAACCCTGGCCCCATTAGGATATTGTTCTAACCATCTAAACTAATTAGCTGCAGATGAAGCATGTGTACTGTATATTTGATGTGACAAAAAAGAGGCAAACAGTTGTTTCTGGAAGATACTTGATTGTTTGACTAATGACTGGGAGCCCTGTATCATAGCACCACATCTTATAGCTCAAGACTTAGCCCTTCTGGTCTGCTGGCACCTTTCATGGGTAACTTCTTCTCTCTGGCAATGTAGGTCTGTGGGGAAATGGAAATGTAAGGAGCTAAGGCATGAAAGAGGGAAAAAAGCTTTTAGATTCATTCATTCACTAAAAAATAATTTATTGACCACCTACCCAGTAACAAAAACTATCCTTACTTGCTAGAGATAAAGTAATCAAGACAGAATCACTGACATCAAGGAAATTAGAGATCATTGTAAGGTGCTATGTTGCTGTGATTGAAAAGAAGTAAGAATGTTAAGAAAGCAACCACAAAGGGAGGGCTTCTCCCGTAGAGAAGGAAGAGGTCAAGTCTTGGCTAGGTTTTTTTGTGTAGCATTTGTGTGCAGTGGCGAGTGCCCTAAGGGCAGTGCATATTTTTCTATAAATGAATAACATTAAATGCTTCAACAGGTATTTATTTGGGCTCTAGGCTATAATAAAAGCTACACTAAAGATGACAGATGTCAAAATATATCATTGTGTGTGAACCTACTTTGGGCTTGAAAGAAACTTAATCTAATTGAGAGAAAAGATTCATTCAAGTACAGAACATTTCCAAGTAATACCCCATTGGTCAAGATGTTGGCATATAATAACAGTAATGGCGGAAAATGTTGATATATAGCTAAGTAAACACTAGCATGATTTAAATGTTTGCTTGCCTGCTGTTGTGGCACAGGAGAAAAAGATTGAGAGTTTTAGAGTTAAATATTGGTTTCAATATAACTCATACCATTACTAGATGTATGACTTTGAATGAGTTCCTTATTCTCATGGACCCTCAGTTTCTTCAATTTTAGTTAATAAATGAATGAATGAATATATGAAAGTAAAAAAAATAAAAATGCAGATAGTAGACTTCCAGCCAAGATGGAGGGGTAGGTAGACACACTGTGCCTCCTCGCACAACCAAAATAGGGACAGCAACAGTTTAGAAACAAAAAACAACCAGTACTGACAGAAAATTGAACTGTATGGAAGTCCAACAACCAAAGAGTTAAACTACACACATTCATCCAGACGAGTAGGAGGGATGGAGTCGGGCGGCTGGGTGGAGACAGGTCACGGCAAAAAGAGTGGTGGCTAGCAAATCCAAGGTGCCTGGGGCAGCAGCAGGTAGACCCAGTGAGGGGGCAAATTGTGGAGGGGTGCAGCACACAAGATGGCTGGAGGACCGGTGGTCCCACATTTGCATGCAGATAAACCAGGCAAAACTGGGGAGCAAACAGACTGTGCAACCCAGGGTCCCAGCATGGGAAAATAAAGCCTCAAAACACCAATTGAAAACACCTGTGGGGGTTGAGGTGCCAGGAGGAACAACCAGCCTCACAGGAGAGTTTGTTGGAGAGACCCACAGGATCCTAGAATGTACACAAACCAACCCACATGGAAGTCAGCACCAGAAGGGCCCAATTTACTTGTGGGTAATAGGGGAAGTGACTGGAATCCGGCAGAGAGCAGAGCAAGCTCCATTGTTCCCTCTCGGACCTCTGCCCCACATACAGTGTCACAACCCAGCAACTGGGTTGTCCAGCCCTGGTGAACCTAAGGCTCCACCCCTTATTATGTAACAGGTGCATAAAGGCCAAAAAAAAAAAAAATGGCACAAACGAAAGAAAAGATCAAAGCTCCAGAAAAAAAATACAACTAAGTGATGAAGAGGTAGCCAACCTATTAGATGCACAGTTCAAAACACCGGTAATCAGGATGCTCACAGAATTGGTAGAATTTGGTCACAAATTAGATGAACAAATGAAGGCTACAATAAGTGAAGTGAAGGAAAATATACAGGGAACCAATAGTGATGGGAAGAAAACTGGGGCTCAAATCAACGGAGTGGACCAGAAGGAAGAAATAAACAACCAAACAGAAAAGAAGGAAGAAACAAGAATTCAAAAAAATGAGGAGAGGCTTAGGAACCTTCGGGGCATCTTTAAACATTCCAACATACAAATTACAGGGGTACCAGAAGGAGAAGAGGAAAAGCAACAAGTGAAAAAGATATTTGAACAAATAATAAAGGAGAACTTTCCCAATTTGGCAAAGGAAATAGACTTCTAGGAAGTCCAGGAAGCTCAGAGAGTCCCAAAAAAGTTGGACCCAAGGAGGAACACACCAAGGCACATCATAATTACATTAGCCAAGATTAAAATGAAGGAGAGAATTCTAGAAGCAGCAAGAGACAAGGAGGCAGTTACCTACAAAGGAGTTCCCATCAGACTGTCAGCTGATTTCTCAAAAGAGACCTTGCAGGCAAGAAGGGTCTGGAAAGAAGTATTCCAAGTCATGAAAGGCAAGGACCTACATCCAAGATTGCTCTATCCAGTAAAGCTATCATTTAGAATGGAAGGTCAGATAAAATGCTTCCCAGCTAAGGTCAAGTTAAAGGAGTTCATCATCACCAAGCCCTTATTATATGAAATGTTAAAGGGACTTATCTAAGAAAGAAGATAAAAAACATGTACAACAAACTGACAGCAAATTCACAATTATTAACAACCATACCTAAAACAAAAGCAGACTAACCAAAGATCTAGAATAGGAACAGAATCACAGAAATGGAGATCACATGGAGGGTTAGCAACAGGGGAGTGGGAGGAGGAGAGAGGGGGAAAAGGTACAGAGAATAAGTAGTATAGATGGTAGGTAGAAAATAGACAGGGGGAGGGTAAGAATAGTATGGGAAATATAGAAGTTAAAGAACTTATAAGTATGATACCTGGACATGAACTAAAGGGGGAGAATGTGGATGGGAGGGCGTGTACAGGGTGGAGAGGAGTGAAGGGGGGAAATGGGACAACTGTAATAGCATAATCAATAAAGTATATTTTTAAAACAATGCAGATAGTAGTACTCACTCTGTGAACTTGTAGGGATTAAATCAGGCAGTTCTTGCCATACAGTGGTTGTAACAAAGTAATATATAAATACATATGTGTATATATATTTAAAAATCTATGTGATTTTTCATTTCATCATTCTGAATACTAGAGCTTTTTTCAAGTTTTCCCTAGAAATTCAAAGACGATGAATGAAGAAATATGCAACTTCTGTTATAAAGGATTAAATAAGATAAGGCCTTGTGAACATGCTCTGGTTTTAAATTTAGGTTACCCAGAATCATACATTCTGTTTCTTTTAATATATGAAAGGCTAAGCAAGTCTAGATGACCCAAACCATAGTACTTTCCCAGTGTGGGGGGGAAATACATCAATTCACCAACATAAATGACATTAATGAACTTAGCCAAGGGATTGGGGCTGGAAAGAAGCCAGACATGATATTTGAGAAGAAATGAGAAGGCACTGCTTTTCTAGTGCTGGAAATAACTAGAAAAACAGATGGAGAGAAAGAGAGGGGTGAAACTGCTACTTTAGATGGTGGGTTATGTGGAGGATGGATGGGTCCTTACAAATCTGCTTCTCATTTAAGATTCTAGCAAAACACCAAGCCTTTGTATGTATGTCTGCACATTAAATGGGTATGGCCATGTCCACTTGGTGGTCCACTATGCTTATACATAAGAGAGGCCCTGGGTTTTCTTTTTCCAGGCTGCCCTCAGCTTTTGTGTGGTTTAGAAGCTGACTGGAGAGCCAGTGGGCCTAGTTTGGGGTCTGCTGTGGCACAGCAAGGGCACCCTTACAGGAGTGTCTTGAGACAGACTGCCCTATCAGTGTGCTGGCAGAAGTGGTACCCAAGATTCAGGGCACTGAAGCCAGCAGTGGCTAAGGTGAAGATCGGTCAGAGTGCTAGATGTTCCACTAAGCTTTGACCCAGCAGAACAAACAGACTGGGAACAGCCTCAAGACCTTCAGACATAGAATGAAAAGGCTAGTAACAAACCTTGGGACAAGGACTTCTGTCCAGATAAAAAATGACATCATACCCGCGCCTCCCTACTCCACAAAGATACACCCAACCAGATCTGCATACACTTGATGAGAAGCAGTCTACTACTCTTTTACTGGGAGGTTTAACACTTTTATCCAAGAGATAAATATTTGGTCTATGTAAAAAGAAAACTTGGTCAATAATTTGTTATAAAAAATTTAAAGTTGAACAAATTTTACAGTGAACACCATATATCCAACAACTAGATTCTACTGCGCATTTTACTATACTTTCTTTACTACC